>JAFIRS010003527.1:0-129132 GCA_018342105.1 Gonioctena quinquepunctata
TTTTCGTTCCTGGCAATGGCATGGACTGGACTTTTGTGAGTGATTTTTTTTTCTGAATTATTTGTAAAACGTTTTAAAATAGTTCTGCTTGTTTTCTCTTGTGTTTTTCTTATAATAATTTTCTCTAAATTCGTCACTGGCTTTTTCAACACAATTTTTCATCTCCTCCAAGCTTGTTACAGTTCCTCTTGGCAACCCACACATTTTGTTTATTTTCCAAATTTAAAATATATTACCACTTTCTATCTGATTATTAGTTATTCTAACTTATTCTAATGATTTTATTTACAATGTACTATTCTAAACCTTATATTATATGTACAGATTTGGGTAAAATTCATATTTGACATTTTTCTGTGTTCATAATTTTTATATTTCATTGTTTGCCTCGCATAGTTTTTGACATCTGCTGTTGTGTTTCCTCCTGTTATGATTTACATACAGGATGTTCTAACTTGTATAGATTTGATCTACTTGAAATACAAAGTTTTTTCATGAATTTAAATTTCTGTATTATTTTTATTGTGTATTCAACATGAATGTATTGTTGGTCACATACTTACGACAATAGAGATACTTCAGGACTGACATTTTATACAAATGCGTTGACTAGAGCATGTTATAAGATTCTAGAATAGTAAAAAGCATAGCAAAATTGTAAAACAAACATGGCATGAACCACGATATATATATATATATATATATATATATTTGTATATATATATATATATATGTATATATATGTATATATATATATATGTATATATATATATAATATATTAGGGTGGTCATTATTTTTTTTTTTTTAATTTGATTGCTCTTAGGGGCTCATAAATCTCAAAATAAATAAATAAAAATATCCTCCAAGTTTCAAGTCTCTATTGTAATTTAATTTTTGAAATGTACATTTTCCATCTAAAAAACTTTTTTTTTCATTGAGTAATTAATTTTTTATTCCGGTCATGATAATTGTTCATAAAATTTGAAACTTGGCGGACTTCAACCTTATTATAATAGCCTTTTAATTTTATAGATAAAATTTGAAAAACTGAAAAAAATATCTAGCTGAAACTTAAAATTATAATAGCTGAAAATCTGTAAAAATTCTAAGAGATGGCTACCTTAATGGGTTAAACCAATTTAAAATTTTTTTGACAGGAATAAAAATTAATTACTCAATGAAAAACCCCATGTTATTAGATGGACAATTTACATCGCAAAGAGGCACGGGTTAACATTTATTTATCTTTTTACTGAAATACAAAAATGCATCCGTAAAACGTAACGCATTGTACAGATTCTGAAATTCAAAGGATCAATTAAAAAACAGGTTAATTTTTGGGATGTATAGAAGATGGTGAATAGCTATCTTTGTTCTTGTGGAATTGAAATGTAATGTTTTATTCACAATAAACATTAATATTAAAGATGTAACGAATCAACCTCGTTTTTGTCTGGCAATGTAAAAACAGGGAATTTTAGTCTGTCACTTTGGATATATTTCAAGTTTGCAGTATCTAATAACATAATATGATGATGTGAATAGAGATTCACACCACTAAACTCACCACTTAGTATTGCAGCGGGGTTTGCCATCCAGATTGTGACGTAACAGACACCAGAATCTCAACACAAAGGCCCTTCAATGTTTCATTACAAAATAATGTAGCTTTGAAAGCAACTAGCTCATAGAGTATGGATGTCAAAATTACGTGTTGAATTGAAAAGTGAAAGCGTTGAGAAAATCATAGAATATTCATTGTCCGAACCTTGAAAACAAAGATACGAGAATGTATAAAAATCAACTGTATGAAAAGCACAAATATCCTTCGAACTATTCATTTCAAATATTGTTTGTTTGAAACTACAATGCTAAAGAATATAATGGACAAGATAAAATCAAAAATTGAAATTTTTTAATAATCAACTGAAAAAATATATATTTTAATTATTGCCAAAGGTGTAGAACATGTCAGAAATTGTAAGTGACAAAAATCACAAAAACAAACATATTTAAAAAAAAATTTTGTTTATTTATTCTTTTCATTATATTACAAACCATGATTTTCGTAAAATACAGTCCCATTCTCGAATTACATTCGATTTGAGTGAATATTCGATAGATAAAAACGGTATGAATGCACTCGAGTTTCAATCACTTTCAAACGACTAACGTGAATTCGACTTTTGCTGGCGAAATTTACAAGACTCCGTGGCGCAACGGTAGCGCGTCTGACTCCAGATCAGAAGGTTGCGTGTTCAAATCACGTCGGGGTCAACTTTTTTTTTTATTTTTTCACGGGCGTTTGCCTTTTTTTTTCTCCCTCTTATTAGAAATGATCATTTGATATTTTAGTTACAATTTACAAGACTCCGTGGCGCAACGGTAGCGCGTCTGACTCCAGATCAGAAGGTTGCGTGTTCAAATCACGTCGGGGTCAACTTTTTTTTATTTTTTCACGGGCGTTTGCCTTTTATTACACGCTTTATTATAGCTTCACTTGTATATTTGTTTGTTTGTTTGTTTGTAACCGACTCCTTTGGGCGCGATTTTGACCCACTTCTAGACGTACGAATGATTTGAAATTTGGCAGGTGTACATAATTCCGGTGAAAAAAAAAATGGCGGCTTCAATATGGCGGACGAGTTCTGTGATTATGGTCCGATTCGCTTCAAAATTGCTATCTGAGGGTTTTCGTGGTCAGAGATTATGATCAAAACTGAAAAATGCAAGATGGCGGCTCCAAAATTGTAGACGAGTTTTGTGATTATGGTCCGATTCTATTCAAAATTGGTTGTGGGGGTTATTGGGGTCCAATAGTATGATTCTTTTCTAAAAATTGGAAAATTCTAGATGGCAGCTCCAAAATGGCGGACGAGTTTTGTGATTATGGTCCAATTCTATTCAAAATTGGTATGTGGGGGTTTTTGGGGTCGGAGATTATGATTATTTTGTCATAATTGAAGGATTCAAGATGGCGGCTCCATAATGGCGGACGAGCTTGAAAAATTAAAAAACACGCTTTACTAGAAAACAAAACCGACTCCTTTGGGCGCGATTTTGACCCACTTTAAACGGTCAGATTTCATTCAAACTTTGTAGATTTTTCCAGGACCGATGACAATACACTAATTTGATAAGATTATTCAATTTTTTGATAGCAAAAAAATAATAAAAATAATAGTTTGAAAAAAACTAAAAAAACACGCTTTTATAAATAAAACACGTTTTCATAAATAAACCAAACTGAAAAGTAGAAAATAAATAATAGTTTAAAAAAACTAAAAAACACGCTTTAAAAAAAACAAACTAAAAAATAGAAAATAAATTTTAATAAATTTGAATGAAGAATAGTGTCAAAAATTTTAATAAATATAAATTAATAATAGTGTAAATAAGGAAAAAATTTATTTTATTTTAAAATAATAATAATAATAGTTTAAAAAAAAATTTTAAAAAAAAAAAAAAAAAAAAAATTATTTTATTTAAAAAAAAGCGTGGGGTGCAATAATTATATAGTACATTACACACCTAGGGCAGTAAAGTAAGAAATGTCTCAGATCACAGGTGATTGATACCATGCACACCACGCTTTTTTTTAAATAATTTATTTTTTTTCTTATTTTATATTTTTTAGTCTGGTTTTCAATAAAAGCGTGTTTTTTAGTTTTTTTAAACTATTATTTATTTTTCTCCCTCTTAAGCCGAGCTCAAACGACTCCTGTACTTGTCAAATACACAATTATTTGCGTACTTGGCAAGTATACGAGCTTTGCGAATTGCGATGGCAAGCAGGGCGCTCACACGACGTGTACAATTTACAAGTACGCGAGCGCGAACATTTGGCTTAAAAACCTTGACAAATGAATCAGTGGTGAGCCAGTCAATATGCATCATTAACTGCATTACGATTTTTATGGTCTTTATGTTTAGCCATCCAAATGACCGGCTCATTTTCATAAAAATCAAGAAACTCCAACACAATGTCATTTGTCCACTCCATTTCAATTAAAAAAAAAACACGAACAAAACGTGTGTACGCTTCTGCTAGGTCTTTGAAAACTAATGAATAGTCGCAGTAGAAGCCAATTATTTGTGCATTTCGTTTGAGCGCCTCTACAAGTATCGTGATCCCTTTGACTCCGGCCATTTTTAACCGACGAAACCAAAAAGGTGGAGGTTCTCTAGTCGACGCGTATATTTTTTTTTATCATCATTTTTTTTATGTATGATCACGCATAACTTTTTACTGAGGCGTCCGATTCCGATAATTCTTTTTTCAGTGGATAGGGTGTACTTTGAAGGTGGTCCGATTTGCATTTAAAAGATAAAATTCACCCCTAAGGGTAGCAAAATGAAGGATATTGATCACTCACCCTCCGTTAACCGATTCTATCAGGCATAACTTTGTACTGGGTTCTTCGATTTGGATGATTCTTTTTTTAATATACCTAGGGTATACCTTATATTTGGATTTCGAATGAAATTATCCACCCTCACGGGTAGAAAAATAGGGGATAATTGATTTTTTACTTGTGAACATTGGCACACACATACGTAGTTGACAATGACAGATCGCTACTGACATTATTTTTGTTCCACATCCGTCAAAATCATTATATTCTATGAGATGGAATGATATACAAAGTAATGAAATAAACTAACAGAAAAACAAAAATAATTTATATTACAACAAATAGTAAAAGTATATAATCATATTATTTAACTGGTAATAGTTGAAGTAAGGTGGGTAAGTAAGTATTTTGGAAGTAATCAAAAAAATAGGGAACTGAAAAGTAAAAAATAAAATAAACCTTCTTAGTCTCAATAACTAAGCTCCTAAACTAATGTAAGTAACTAATTTTGAGTCGGCGCCAAACGAACAATCAACGAACATTATCAGAATGTCACCGCCCAACTCGATGCCATCATTTTGTTCGGCGCCGACTCAAAATTTGTTACTTACATTAGTTTAGGAGCTTAGTTACTGAGACTAAGAAGGTTTATTTAATTTTTTACTTTTCAGTTCCGTATTTCGTCGGTTTAATTTTTTGTTAAAAAGTTTTTATTACCGACCACAAATGGAAAACCGAGTGACAAATAATTGTACAAGTAACCCACTCTCACGACATGGCAAGTATACGCAAGTAACGATTATTCGCCAAGTACACGAGTCGTTTGAGCCCGGCTTTATTGGAAATGATCATTTGATATTTTTGTTACAATCTACAAGACTCCGTGGCGCAACGGTAGCGCGTCTGACTCCAGATCAGAAGGTTGCGTGTTCAAATCACGTCGGGGTCATTTTTGCAATATTGTTTTTACTCATACTCCGATTTTTTTATACACGCTTCATTAGCTTCACCTGTATGTATGTATGTAGGTAATGGAATCTTTGGAATTAATTTTCACCCACTTCCAGACTTCCGAATCAATTGAAATTGTACACACGTATTAACAACCGATGACAATACAATAATTCCATGACCTGGCATTCTCACCAAGATCGTCATAAAAAAAATATTTACATTTCAAAGATATGGCGAATGCGCAGATTCACCAAAATGCAGTATGCATCTCATTCATCATAATTTCGAAAAAAAATCCATTCCATGTGAATGAATAAAGTTTTTCGGCAACCGTCCGGGATGTACCCACTTCCCGGACGATTTTTTTTTAGAAAGTAGCATTTTCCGGCAAGTACGTACTTCCCGGACTAGGCCGGGAAGAATCACGTCGTTATTATCATTGTAAATATGAAAATCTTGGTAGGTATGGCTTTGATAAATGCAGTTGATCATTACCATAGCAACGAAATAACGGCTGACAGTTCATATGAAATTAGTTGTCAAAAGTTTGCATGTTTTTTATCGCATTTCGCAATAAAATATGGAAAGCAGCAGCGATAGTGAAAATGTGCCTTGGGAAATTCACTTACAAACAAAATTAAAATTGCCAAGACCATTCAAAAATCATCAGATGAAAACAATCAATGTGAAACGGAAACTTTGCCTTCTTGTTCTGGCTTCAAAAAAGGAATTTAAAATAAACAAATTGAATCCCTTAATATTAGCAATTCTCGAATTTTAATATAATTATTAATATAAATAAGAACTATAATGTTTCTCTTAATATGTAGTATTTTCTGTTCTGTTCTGTTTAATTCAAATAAGAATTAAAATGTATAATAAAGAAATAAATAAATATGTCGTCTCATTGATTTGTTATTCTACACGGTTGCCGAAAAAATATTGTACGCAACACGCCCGAAAATAGTTTTTTTGGACTCACAGACTTCCAGGACTCGCCTACGGCTCGTCCTAGAATGTTGTCGATTCGTCCGAAAAAACCCTATTTTCCGGACTTGTTACGTAAATTACTATTTTCGTGCAATCGCACGCAAAGTGAATATTTCGCGTTCTCAACACAGTCCGCGAAATTCAATTTCGCGGCCGTCACCCATAGCAACGGCCGCCAAACCAAACGTCACTTCCAATTTGACATTTCTAAAATACGACAATGACAAGGATTATTTCACATTGTGTTGGTCACACCAATCTTTAAAGTCGCTGTCACATTTTTCGTACCGCCGTTTAGAATTTTCCAGTATTAGAACGGTAGGCGTCAAGTTTACAATTGGCTCTGGAGGAATGCAAGATACTAAAATATCACTATCAGTATCTGACATATTTGCGTTTTGTCAAGAACTGCCAAAATGGTTTGTATATATTCAACCATATCATTTCCATAGCAACGCTGTGACTTTGGTAATCAACTTGAACTGCTGTCGATTTTGAAGCAATTATATATTTATTTGCTATTATCTAGGTTAATAATTTTGACGATTGCATGAAAAATTGTGTGTATGCCATGACCGCGAAACTTTTCAGCGACCTCAAGATTATCGTGCATCGACCGCAAGCGGCCTCGGCGATAACTTTTCTTTCGGTCGCTAAAATAGTAATTTACGTAACAAGTCCGGAAAATAGGGTTTTTTTAGACGAATAGACAAAATTCTAGGACGAGCCGTAAGCGAGTCCTGGAAGTCTGTGAGTCCAAAATAGTAATTTACGTAACAATTCAGGAAAATAGGTTTTTTTTGGACAAATAGACAAAATTCTAGGACGAGCCGTAGGAAGTCTGTGAGTCCAAAAAAACTATTTTCGGGCGTGTTGCGTACAAATTTTTTTCGGCAACCGTGTAGAATAACAAATCAATGAGACGACATATTTCTTTATTTCTTTATTATACATTTTCATTGAGAAAGTACCTTTTCCCGGCCTAGTCCGGGAAGTACGTACTTCCTGGACTAGGCCGGGAAAAGGTACTTTCTCAGAGAAAAAGCGTCCGGGAAGTGGGTACATCTCGGACGGTTGCCGAAAAAGGTATTTTGCGGCCTTGGCATACTAATAACTATTTATTTATCCCGTAGCCTTTTTTAGTCTTTTGTAGCAATATGGAATAAAAAGTTGAAGATGAAATTATAGTTTGAAAAAACTAGTAAAAATACGCTTATGTAGCAATGAGGACTTAAAAGTTGAAAATAATAAGAATAAAATGATTGACAAAAAATGTCCTCTTACTGTTCTTAATGATATTGAAATAACTGATATCAAGCACCTCAAGCTTTTTTGGTCGATGACTTTATTCTTATTATTTTCAACTGTTTAGTCCTGCTACATAAGCGTGTTTTTTTAGTTTTTTTAAACTATAATTTAATCAACGCTCTAAGACTCACGTAATATATGTTGTTTGAGAGATTTTTCGAATTTTCAGTTTGTCATTGTGTCTAAAAATGGGATTAGAAAAAAAACATTAACCCCTAAAGACGCTGTCTATGAGGTTAAATAAAAAACTGGTACATTACTTGAGCTCACAGCCACAGTTACAGTATTTTACCTACCTACAAGTGGCAAACGGTCCACTGTGCGTCAGAGTAATTTTATCCCACAAACTTTTTATTGGTTTTTCTTTTATTTTCCCCATTCAACAAAAAATTATAATTAGTTTTTTTCAGTGTTAACTAACCACAGAATGCGTATGACTCCAGATCAGAAGGTTCCGTGTTCAAATTACGTCCGGTCATTATTTTTAGTTCTTTTTCGACTCCTTCTTACCCGACTACGGCGAAGCAAAAAGGAGGGTTACGATTTTGACCGGTATGTATGTATGTTCATCTGTTCTCTCATAACTTCTAAACTACTTCTCATAATTTGACAAATGAGGTATCGTTGGAAGAGTCTTGATCTTCACATTAAATTGAATATGGCACCCTCTAGAGGACATAAAGTCATGGACTAAAAAAATTAGCACAAACATATATATATATATATATATATATATATATATATATATTGTTGATTCTTGAACCTTTTATTTTATATTTCTTTTGGGGCTTCTTGGTTCCTTACTATTGAGAATTTTCTTGGGGTTGAAGTGGAAAGCTTTATTTTGACATAATTTCTATAATAAAAATTCGACGTTTCCACGGGGATCCACTCGTCTTCATCAGGAGTAACTTTTTCATGAGATCTATGATATTTTGTACTTAGACTTATATGGCCTATACGGTTCGTCGTTAGAAAAACCATATTGGCCTGTAGTTCTTTAAGTCCAAGTACAAAATATTATAGATCTCATGAAAAAGTTACTCCTGATGAAGACGAAACGTCGAATTTATATTATAGAAATTATTTCAAAATAAAGCATTCATTGAATGCCAAAACTGATATCGATAACCTTAGTATGATTTATTCCTACTTATTGAGTCTCCCTCCACATTTAGATAACACTATTAACCATTTTTCACAATCAGTTATACAATAATTTTTTGAAGTTGTCACCCTAATTTATGACTATTGGCCCAAATCATTAAATTGGCAACACTACCTTTCAAAGATGGTTGATACTTCAATTCCTTATATCAATCATTATTTTTATTAGACAGAAATTTCACTTGATCTTGTCAACATTGTGTCAAATTAATCTCTTCCCTTAATGTACAATCCATAAGTGTTTTTTACATCAATTTTTATTTATACATTGTACAGTAGGTGTATGTTCATCATTAATATGTGTTCCATATATTTACAAGTTTTGCTCGAAGTTAACCTCACTTTCGTAAGTAATTTTTTTTAAGAAAATGTTCAAATTCTCACATATTTTAATTTATCATTGTAGAGTTCCTGATGAAGAGTCAATAAAGTCTCGAAAGCTCGAATAGAAAAAAGAGTATACTCACTTCATCCCTACGACTGCATACCCAAAATAAAGATCCCTTTTTCATTAATATAGACAGTCGACAAACCTCAACTTCTTCTATATATATATATATATATATATATATATATATATATATATATATATATATTATATATATATATGTATATATATATGTATATATATATATATATATATATATATATTAGCTGTTGCTCGCGGTTTTGCTTGCATGTACCGATAATTAGGAATAATTTCTAAAATCATGCCTCAGATGTGAGCCAAACATATTTTCTCTCTAAACCTACCCAAAATACATATATAATATATACGTATTTCATTATAGACTACAGTACACATTTTAAAATTATATAAAAAAAATAAAACGTGTGTAATAATAATGACATAAGCTGGGAGTACCTCCACGCGGTGAAAGCGGTAACAGTAATATTACTGTCTAAATCACGCTGTAAAAAATATGAAATAAAAAGTAAGTTCCAAAACTAAAACCAGACTACTGAAAAATCACGCTCTAAAAATTATGAAACAAGAAAATATTTTAATATATTTAATACATATTCATAGCGATGTTCAGGGGATAGCCGTGGTCATATGCCACTTTGAAGTAAGTTGTTTACTTAATAGATGATAAATATTGAATAGATTGTACATAACAATTTCAGATGAGAATATTTTCTTGTTTCACAATTTTTAGAGTGTGATTTTTCAGTAGTCGGGTTTTACTTTTTGAACTTATTCTACAAACGGTTCAGCGGTTTTTTCTTTGAAGTTTCCCGTCTGAAAATGATTTTAAACCTATAATTTACAAGACTCCGTGGCGCAACGGTAGCGCGTCTGACTCCAGATCAGAAGGTTGCGTGTTCAAATCACGTCGGGGTCACTTATTTTTTTAAACTCTATGTCAGGATTTCAACATTACAAAGAATCAAACAAATTGTTCTGATGCTATGAATCATAGAGTTACATTCTCCGATTTTTTTTAAATATAATCCAACACTCATGTACCTTTTGATTATGTGTCTGCGAAAGTAATTTTTTTGACTCTCCATTTGTGTAAAAATATAATAAATAAATACCGGTAGATTGGATTCCCTAGTAATAATTTTGACATTTAAAGTGACACGTTTCAAAACTCGTTGACGTTATCAAAAGTTTTACTTTTCATCACCAGTTGCGAAAATTAAATTTTTTCGCAACTGGCGATAAAAAGTAAATTACACCACCAGTTGCAAAAAACACCGGAATAAAATTTGTTATAATTTGGAGGCTAAAGTACTTGTTATTATATTATCTGTACATATTATGAAGATTAAATTTTATTCGAATTCAATACATAATATGTATAGTAAAAACTAATTATAAATATTAATAATATAATTTGAATAATTGGTGATATTGAATTGACTCCAGCTGACAACGTAGTTTTCTATGTAGCATTAATTTCCGTTTTTTCATGGAAGTCTCTCCAAACATGCTTTTAACGCACTAAAAAGTAAAAATGTACATAAAAACTTTCTCACTTACGTTGAAGTATGGTAATGCATTTGACAATTAATATCGTCCAGTTGGCCAAGCGGTCTAAGGCGCAAGGTTTTAAGCCCTGATATCAAGAACTGGCGAGGGTTCGAATCCACACGCCTGGCAATTTTTTTATATTTTTCTCATCAAAATTGATAAATGTTTTTTTTTAATTTGAATATTTATCCCATAACTAAATTATTTCTCAATTCCATTGAAACCCTCCCAAACTTTTGAGATCCAGAGAGCTTAGATCTCGCGCCTTAGACCGCTCGGCTAACTGGACGATATTAATTGCCAAACGCATTACCATACTTTGACCTAAGTGAGAGAGTTTTTCATGTACTTTTGTACCTGATACCCGTAAAAGGGCCCAGCTTTTAAGCTAGCAAGTACGTATACGTCCTCAACTACATATCAGACATTCGCTCATTAAGAAAAATAGTGCTTTTCCCAACTGGTTGCACAAATAACTATTTTCTATAACATATATTTCCGTAGATATCTTTCACTAGAATCCCTCGACAATACATGTACAAATGAATTTGAAAAAAATTTAATTCTCCGGTTATGATAGTTGAAGAATTCCAGCTGACTTCAGAGGCAATCAGAACCCTATACCCACATAAAGCGATTTTTTTAACTCTTGCGCGGATCATGGAAAGAAAGCAATAAAAACCTCAGCTTGGTTATAAAAAAAATATAATTAAAAGCTACTTATTTGACATTTTTGTAATGAATATAGAAACACAGTAACTAACGGAATCCACAACGAAATTTTGCCATGATTTTATAAAAAATGCCTTTTTCAGTCTACCCCATATCACGAGCTGTTCGAAATCTAAAAAACAAATTCACTCATAATGAATAGCATAATTCATTCATGGAAATTTTGAAATAACCTTTGTGAGGAAGAATAAAGAACGACTCTTTATATTAGATACATTTCAGGTCATCCTATCAAGTATTAAAAATTTAGAAAATCCTTTGTACTCAAAAAATTTTTTCCGCATGAAGCCATTTGTGGAACCGAATTAAAAATACAATTTTCTCCTCATCATCCAAGAGAGTCCAAAATACATAGTAAATAAACTCTCGAAATTAAAATTACGATCAGCAATTAGAACAATTTCATCAGTCCGTTAACGCAGAATCGATGTTGCCATAAAAAAACAACGAAGACTCGTGCAATTGCCTAGTCGGAAATCTCGTTCTTTAAAAGGATCCTTGCTAACAAAATGGACTCACAGATAATACTGAATCTGAACATGCCTTTTTAGTTTGACAAAAAGCAATCAATCTTCGATAAACGATTGACTGTTAAAAAAAATCATGTTAGCATCACCAGATTGAATTGTACTTATATGGTTATAGGGATGATTCGATTGAATGACAATACGGTATAGTTTGAACTGATCAAGATCACAAACAACATTTCATATTAAAAAAACATGATAGAAAGGTACTTCACCTGGACCACTGCTTTTAATTGTATCTAATAATAATTTATTTATTGAGTTTCAGTACAAAAACAATAGTGGTACTATGTTATATCTAATAAATACAGGCATTCTACGCAGTAACTCTACAACGCAGTTTGCAACATTGTTGCTAGAACAAATAAGATAAAGCATAGTCAGCATCCGGACACTGTCCAACTGAGGTTCTTCTTGGGACTTGATTACAATGATATTTTTCTCTTGTGTGATATGGATGGTCTAGGGTTTATAATTGTATTACGTCCCATCTTCAGTTGGGTAAGTGCGTTCCTCACCTAATATTATTTTTTATATTTTACGTTAAACGATATTGGAGGAGTTCAACTGTGAATCATTCAGGCTCTTCCATCCTATGATACCATAAGATATTATAAGAAACTATATAAGACCATAATAAACCGATTTCAAGTATAAAATTACGTATATTCTTTGAGAAGTTTGAAACGGGATGAAAAACCACAAATTTATTTGTGGATATTTCCAAATTCATATCATATGTCGGTCAATGACCAAACCCAAATACTTGATGGAATAGATATTCTGCTCATCCCATCCCATGCCAGAAAGTTTACAACTATATGAAGTGGATGGTAAATATTTTGTTTTATCCACATTCAGAGTGAATTTATTGTACTGAAACCAGTGTACGATTTTTCTGAAACCTTCCTCTGTTTTGGTTTTCAGTTCTTGCCATGTCTCAACCCAATAAAGAATTGCTGTATCATCCGCAAAACTTAGAATAGTTCCAATGGATTCCTGTGTTTATAAGCTGTTCATGTATATCGTGAAGAGATTAGGACCCAAGACAGTGCCCTGGAGGTTACCGTTGTTTTCAATTTGTTTACGGTTTGAGAGATAAGATTTAATCAAATCATATGATTCACGTCACATGCCAATACATTCCAATTCTTTTAAAAGAGTTTCGTGACAAATAGTAGCAAATGCTTCGAAAAGTTCGATAAAAATGCATAGGGATGGTTTAGAATTATCTAATGATTCATAAATATATGCGTCTTCTGTGGACCTTCCCTCTCTGAACCCGTATTTTCACACAATATTTTTTCTAATTTTGATATGCGATCCTTTTTAATTAAGTTAAAAATATGAAAAATAATTTTAATATTCAACCACTATGCCGAAAAGCAAATTATTTTTTCTAATTTTGACATTTAAAGTGACACTTTTCAAAACTCGTTGACGTTATCAAATGTTTTACTTTTCATCACCAGTTGTGAAAAGTAAAATTTTTCGCAACTGGTGATGAAAAGTAAATTTCACCACCAGTTGCCAAAAATACAGGAATAAAATTTGTTATAATTTTAAGGCTGAACTAATTGAAGTACTTTTACACTGCACTAAAAAGTGAAAAATAATTTTAATATTCAACGACTATGCCAAAAAGCGTGGGGTGCTTTGTCGAAATCAATTAAAATAGTATATGAACCCAGAGCCGGCAAACCTACGCCATTTTAGCAAAGCTGAAATTTTGAGTATGAGTAGTGTGATATGTAGTTGAGAACGTATGCGTACTTGTTAGCTTCAAAGCGGGGCCCCTTTTACAGGTAGCAGGTACAAAAGTACATAAAAAAACTTTCTACTCACGTGAAAGTATGGTAATGCATTTGAAAATTAACGCGTCCAGTTGGCCGAGCGGTCTATGGCGCTAGACTAAGCTCTGGATCTCAAAAGTTAGCGTGGGTTCAAATCCCCCCACGCCTGACAATTTTTTTTTATTTTTCACTTTGAAATTGAGAAATGGTTTGTTTTTTTTATTTGAATATTCATCATTGTTGAATGTTAAAATTATTTTTTAATTTTTGTGCGTTAAAAGCGTGTTTTTCAGTTTTTAACCGACGAAACCAAAAAGAAGGAGGTTCTCTAGTCGACGCATTTTTTTTTATGTATGACCACGCATAACTTTTTACTGAGACGTCCGATTCCTATAATTTTTTTCAGTGGATAGGGTGTACTTCGAAGTTGGTCCCAGTTGAATTTAAAATATGAAATCCACCCCTAAGGGTAGCAAAATGAAGGATATTGAACACTCACCCTCTGAATTCTGGTCCGTTAACCGATTCTATCAGGCATAACTTTGTACTGGGTTCTTCGATTTGGATGAATCTTTTTTTATTAGATAGGGTATACCTCATAGTTGATCAAATTTGGATTTCGAATGGAATTATCCACCTTTACGCGGAGAAAAATAGGGGATAATTGATTTTTCACTTGTGAACATTGGCACACATATGTAGTTGACAATGACAGATCGCTATGGTCATTATTTTTGTTCTCCTACATCCGTCACAATCATTATATTTTATGAGAGGATGGAATGATATACAAAGTAATGAAATAAACCAACCAGAACAACAAAAATAATTTATATTACTACAAATAGAAAAAGTAGATAATCATATTATTTAACTGGTAATAGTTGAAGTAAGGTGGGTAAGTAAGTATTTTGGAAGTAATCAAAAAACAAGTAGGTAATAATTAGTAGATTTCAGCCACATAAAATTGAAAAAATCAAACCGACGAAATACGGAACTCAAAAGTAAAAAATAAAATAAACCTTCATAGTCTCAATAACTAAGCTCCTAAACTAATGTAAGTAACTAATTTTGAGTCGGCGCATTATTTACATTTTATCAAATTGATTGACCGCAAGTGGGACAAAAATTGTTCCGACCGCAAGTGGAAATACACCCTTTTCTATAGTCTAAGTTCATCATCAGATAAATTGGCGCTAATTTTATCAAGGAAAAGGGAGGGTTTTATTTCATCATGAGTTTGAATATCCGTTTTACAAAAGTGGTGGTGTTGACATTTGAAAGCGACACGTTAAAAAAATTAACCCTCTACCGCATACGAAGCCATATATGGTTCCTTCAATATAATAATTTTTCATTTCCATCTAACGTCCAGTAGGTCAGTGGTGGCGTATAAAAGTTAAACTGGAACAGTTGCTAGACCATCTAGAATTTTTGCAAGTCAATGAACGTTTTATTTCACCATATAACTTATTTCGTCACGTGCATTCGAAGTTAGTGGCGCAAAAATATCTGGAAGTTTATCGGCAAACATCGCGAAAATTAGAAGTGAATATATTCAGAAATATTTTATTTTTGCATGAATGATATGTGTTCTCTTTAGTGAGTGTGATATTTCCTAATTAGTTATTTGTTTTTTGCTAAAATTCCGATTTTTGTGTCGAAGCCATATATGGCTTCTTATGAACTTTCGGAAATATCATCGTGTCTTATCATTAGCCATATATGGCTTCTTATGAACTTTCGGAAATATCATCGTTTCTTATATTAGCCATATATGACTTCTGATGAACTTTCGGGAATATCATTTATCAGCGTTTCAGATCCATTTCATACAGATATTTTTTGTAGGTATGGATTCGAAAAGATTTTACTATAGTTTCCAGTTTGTAAATAATATTCCAGGAGATGGGAACTCGAGTGAAGACGATATAGCGTCAGACTCTGACAGTGACTATTCCCCCCCTCTACGTTATGTTTCAAAAAATAAAAATATCGAGGTAATATCTGGAACTGATTCTGAAACAGGAGACGATATTCCTTCAACATCATCATCTACGCAAAAACCAAAACGTAAATCAGTAAAAAACAACAACTTGCAAGAAGAAAGTAAATCGAAACAATCTATGCCTAAAAGAGATAAAATAATATGGACAGAGAAGAAGTTGAAGGAGTATGATGCAGACAAGTTTTCATTTCTTGGTGAAACTGGGTTACCAGCATGTTTTGATACACTGGAGAGTCCTGTAGACTTCTTTTCGTTATTATTTCCTGATGATTTACTGGATTTGATAGTTGTTGAATCAAATCTGAAATATGTGAACAAGCCTGCTAACATAACTAAAAACGAATTAGAACAGTTTATTGGTAAAAGTTTATATATGTCACTTTTAAAATTACCATCTAGTAGGCTATACTGGAATACAACTTTAGGTCAACCACTTATTTTCGAGACTATGAGTTGCAATAGATGGGAGGAGATAAAACGTTTCCTTCATTTCAACGATAACTCAAAATTCATTCGCTTTGGTTTTCCTGGACATGATAAGCTGTTCAGAGTGAGACCATTATTAGACAAGATTCGGAGACAGTTGCTGATGGTGCCTAAAGAAGAGTTTTTAGCAGTCGACGAATAAATAATACCAACCAAAGGAAGACATCAGCTCAAACAATATAACCCCAAAAAACCCCATAAGTGGGGATACAAGAATTTAGTTCTAAGTGGTTCATCTGGATTCAGTTACGACTTTGACATTTTTGCCGGAGAGCAAAGTAATACCAGACGGAGCGCCTGACTTGGGTGTAAGTGGAAATGTAGTAACACGACTTACTTCTACTGTACCACGAAATAAGAACCACAAAATTTTCTTTGATAATTGGTTCAATAGTCCATTGCTTCAGGTATACCTCACGAAAATTGGTTTGCTGCCCTTGGGCACCGCAAGGCGGAATCGTGTAACAGGTTGTGAAATGCCCTCGGAAAAAGACCTGAAAAGACAAGGCAGGGGAAGCATGATGGAAAAAACTACTGTTATAGATGAGGTTGAAGTTTCCTTGGTTTGATAATAAAGTAGTGACTTTGTTATCTACATATGTCGGTAGTTCTCCAGAAACTACCAGGGAACGGTATTCTAGAAAAAATAAAGAGTACGTGAACATTCGTTGCCCAAAGGTGGTGGATGTTTATAACAAGAACATGGGTGGTGTCGATTTGCTTGATTCCATGCTGGGTTTGTATAGAATCAAACTGCGTTCCAAAAAATGACGTAAGAATTTTTTTCCATTTTTTGGACATGAGTATTGTAAACGCGTGGATTCTCTGGCGACGTAAAAATGAAGAATATATCCCCTTGTTCGACTTCAAGCTGGTCGTAGCCGAACATCTATGTAAAGCAGGCAAAAGTGTGTCTAAAAAAGGGGAAGACCTTCTACTTTGGGAACTCCCACTGCGAGTCGTGTTAGCTCACCTGCAAATGCTGATACACCAACTCAAACAAAAAGATTTAGAAGATGTTCAACGAGAAGACAAGATACACCACTAAATTCAGTGCGCCTAGATTCCGTGGAACATTTTCCTACATGGAACAATACAAGAATGCTATGCCAAAATAACTGTAAATTTAGGTCATTTGTTTCTTGTAATAAATGCTTGACATATCTTTGCCTGAACAAAGATAGAAATTGTTTTCTGAACTTTCATTCATAATTTTGTTATTGTATGAAAAGCCATATATGAACTGAGGGTTAAAACTACATTTTCATTTAGGTGCATACAAGGCCATATATGGCTCTGGGTGTTTTTTTCTTCATTTATGAGAAAAATGTGTTTTTCTTTATATCAAACCGTTTATTATACCCATTAAAGACGTTTTCGCATACTAGGATTTTTTTATTCAGCTCATAATATAAATCATGCGGTAGAGGGATAAATAAGATGGTAGATTAAAAAACTCGACACAGTCATGCAGAAAATGAGGACTGGACGCGTAATTTAATTAAATTTTGCATCAGTTATGAAAACAGAAATTCATTGAAGAAATAACATGAAAACCCTAACACCAACAACTCACATGTATAAAAACCACTCGAACATGCAATAACCCAAGTAATTCCGAGCAAGCTCGTAAAATGGATAGAATTCGCCAAAATTGCATATCCAATTTAATTCGAAAGCATATTGTGACCGCATTGTTTTGGTTTTTGTTTATACATGCTTCGACCGATATTTCATCGAGGCGGCAGCGCTTAGTTTGCATTTATCTCGAAACTCTAGAGCGTTGATTTATCTGCGGCGTCCACATCGCAAAAATGAATAAAAATTCACCGTTGTCCGATCAGAATACACGAAAAAAAAAAGGTTTTGTTTTGGTTACAAAAGAACCTATATTTGTTGCAGTTCGCAAGAGTTTCCGAATCATTCTATGCTGCGGGTTATATCGATTATTACATATTACAAGTTTGATGTATCCAAAACATCGCATGGAACAGGTTTTACCTTTTTCATACCCTCTCAAAATATAGAGAAATGGTATTTATTTCAGCAGAGGCCGTAGCTAGACTCGAAGCACTTCAATTCGTAAAAAACTCGAATCATAAAAAGGTTGTCATTGTCTAAGATTCTTTATCTGTTCTGAAAGCTTTAGAAAGCGTTGACCTCTCAATTCTCAAGTACAATCTGTACATTTTACAACTGAAAAAAAACTGGTGGCTGACTCAAATCTCAATGGCATTCATTTCCTTTGGATAAAGGCACGTATAGGACTGGAGGATAATGAACACGTGCATCAACTGGCAAGAGCTGGTGTTGAAAGAGGCGAAAACGTTGGTCATTTTGTATGTGCGAATGATTTTTTTGCTTACTTGAAAATGCAACAGCGTCTAACATGGTCATCGAGCTGGGTGGATACTGTCATACGAACCCCACTAGATATACAACCCACCAGACCTGCACAGCATTGGCTTGGACATGCATGCTATCCACATGTTTTTCGGATAAATATGTTTCCCACTAGAAATTGGGATCATTGTGACCAAAAAGGATATACCTAGATCATATATTTTTCGCATGTTCCAAGTATTTGGATCAGTCAAACAATTGTATGCAAAATTTGTGAGTTAAATACGCCAAATCCTTTCGTTGTCATGTCGACTATAGCCTTTGAAATTGTATAAATGTTCGGTTGAATTCCTAAATCAGACAAATATCAAGTTGTAGTAGGTTTTAGACTTGTTACCTATGTGTAATCCTATCTTGTGTTGCAAATACTTACCAATCCATATGAAAGCCATAAAAAATTATTACAAGTTTGAGGGGTTAAGGAGTGAGAAAGAAGCAAATAGTTGAGAAGTGAGGATAAGACTGTCTTCTGCACTTCTCAACTCAACAGTGTTGTTATGGTGAGAAACAACACCAAACTATACTATCTTTCCATTCCTAACTACACAAGTCCTGAAGCTTATGACACAGGATGTAATGCTGTCTTTTGAACTCCTTTAATTATCATTCGAAAATATTCCTAGAAGAAAATCCGAAGGACTGGGATGAAATGAGAGCATTGTCACTTCTCTCAGGTAGAAGAGATTTACATAAAACAATTCGTTAGTCCCCATCCCTGCTTATAAACACACAAAAAAAAAACTATTAGTTGTACTTATTCCATGCGATCACGATCACACAATTTTGAAGTATTTCCTGGGAGATGAATGAAAAAAAATTAACTGACTTTCGAGAACAATTTTATATTATTAGAAACAAAAAGAATACCAATTCTACATCAAACTCACTCGAAAGGATTTAAAAAAATATTCTCATGGCACTTATCACCTTTTTACTCTCCTGGATTACCATAATTGGTCCCCTAATGAAATTAATATTGAAATGAAAGTAATTCTCTCTAACAAAAATGTCCCTTCTCCAATCTTGTATTTATTCATAATATAAAAAATTATAATTTAATTGGAACAGCGAAGCAAAATGGATTGAGAAGTCAATTTCAATACTGTTCACTTTACCTCTATAATTTAGTCTTTTGTTGTAGCTTGATGTAATTTTGTGAGTGTATAGGAAAAATATTATAATCAAAGAGGCGCACGGTGAAAGAGATTGACAAAAACAAATGAAAAGAAGGAAATCAAGCCAGTAATGGGTAATCTCAAAAACGTCAAGAACACAGTTTCATCTATTTCATTTAATTCTGTTCTTTTGAATTGTCCAAATGGTAACTTTCCGTATAAGATGAATATGGAAAATATGAGAGTATCCAACTCTTGAAATTCGTGGAATAAAAATTGGCACATTAATGAGGAAAATTATGAATCGAAATCTTAAATTGTATTCAGTCCTTCGGGAACGGCCGCAAAATCGCTTGTTTTAAAGACCGAGCCAAATTTTCGGTATAAAAAATGGGACTAATGTTCCTTTCATTATGTGAATACACAAATGGAATGAAAATCTACAACACGCCTGGTTGGTCGTGACCAAAGTTATATGGAAAGCACGAAAAAAAAAACATCAAATATCAGCTGCAGGCATCTTATCAATGAGCACTAGATAAGACGATAGATATGCCGTCCTTCGGAGGGGACGTTAAGATATTGGTTCCGAATTCATAGATGTTGAGCTCGTTAAAGAAATCTACCTCTGAACAGAGGATTCGGCAAAATTTCTGGTTGGGGGGGGAGTGTGCTAACCGGCGTCGGTGTTCAGCCCTGGTCGTTGAAATAGGCCGACGTTAAATAAAGCAATAAGTTGTAGCACTACTCCTGTATACATAACTCCCAGAAAAATTATATTACAAAAAATCTCCGAGACACGTCGATTTTTGTTTGGAGGGGGACACCATTTGATGAGAAGAAGAAATGCTATACTTCAACCCCCTGCTCCCCAGAGCAACCCCCTCTATAATTTTAATAGGGAATGAGGGTAGTGTCATACATCATTGTGAACGAAAGTCAATTCTGATACTAGCAATGCAAAATTGTCTTAATTTGAATGAAGCGTTCTCGAGATATTCGAGTTCAAATGTTCAAAATGATCTCAATTATTGTCTACCAGACAGTAGTACAGTTCAGTCGTAATTATCCACCGATTGTCTTATTTTATTTGCTCACCGAGAACACGTTTCAGTTTTTTGTTGTCAACATGATTGTCAAAGAAGAAATACTAATCTCTGAGAACCATTTTTTTTGTGAAATGGTGATAGTGTAGAATCGAAAAGTGACTACGTATTTCAACAATTCTACTTGTATCGTGATGGTTTACACAAAAGACAAGAAAGTTGAAATGATTTTTTTTTTGCTGCTCAAAATGAGTGTGCACGAGCAACAGCTCGGATCTTCAATGAGAGACACGAAAAAGAAACGTAACTCACAAGTGAGTATTAGGAAAAATGGTTATAGAAAAAGGTTTTGTAATTTTTTTATCATTCTAGATATATCTTGGCTCTTGTGGTGAAATTCCGTGAGACTGGATCAGTCGCCAATAAAAAAAAAAGAATAGGATGGGGTCTGTTACAAACGAGATCAATCAAATAGACGTTTTAGGACACGTTGCAGTTGACCCAACTTTGTCTACACGGCAACTCAGTAGAATAACAGGCATATCGAGAACCACCATAATGAGGTTGCTAAAATTGCACAAATTTCATCCGTATAAGTTGCATCTTTACCATGAACTGAATGAGGATGACTACGACAGACGATCTGAATTTTGCGAAAATGTAACAAGAATGATACAGAGGAACCACGGATTCATTAAGCATATTTGCTTCAGTGATGAGTGTTAATTTTTTTTGAACTGGTTACTGAACAGACACAACTCTCGCTATTGGAGTCAGAACAACCCCCACCTACTTGGAGAAGAGCACACACAATGGCCTCAAAAGTTGAATATGTGGGCAGGGATTCTGGGTAATAAAATCATTGGCCCAATATTTATCCAAGGTGATTTAAATGGTGCGGTTTATTTGGATATGCTGCAGAATATGTTTGAACCACTTATTTTGGATGCTGTTAACACGGACCTTGATGATGATGGTGATCCAAATCTATTGGCAGATAACATTTATTTCCAGCAAGATGGGGGCACCACCTCATTCCCTTTTGGAAAGGTGAGAGAATGGCTATCCCAAACTTTTCCAAACAAATTGATAGGTCGTCGAGGTCCAATAGAATGGCCCGCACGCTCGCCGGACTTGGCACTCAATGATTTTTCCTTTGGAGTCATTTGAAAACCGTTATTTATAGAACTCAACCTACTGACCTGGACGATTTGGAAAGAAGAATTATAACGGAATGCCAGGCAATTACCAGAGAAACAGTTTCAAAGGTGCAGGAGGCATTTGAATATAGACTCTACTACTGTCTGGGAGTTGATGGCAGTGATTTTGAACATTTTTTGTGATTAATTGTTTGATAATCTATTTCGTATAATTTATTTACTTACAATTCACCAATGTACCATTTGAACTCGAATATGTCGAGCGCGCCTTTTTCAAATTTAGAAAATTTTGCACTGCTAGTATCAGATTTGAATTACCCTCACAAATATGTATGACACGACCCTCATTCCCTATTAAAATTATAGAGGGGGTTGCTCTGGGGAGTAGGGGGTTCAAGTACAACATATCTTCTTCTCGTCAAATGGTGTCCCCCCCAAACAAAAATCGACGTGTCTCGGCGATTTTTTGTAAAATAATTTTTCTGGGAGTTATTGAGGGTGGATAGTCGTAAGTGGACCACCCGGTATATTAATTTCCAAA
Organism: Gonioctena quinquepunctata; assembly: GCA_018342105.1. Lineage (NCBI taxonomy): Eukaryota > Metazoa > Arthropoda > Insecta > Coleoptera > Chrysomelidae > Gonioctena > Gonioctena quinquepunctata. Next base: position 22,568 of record JAFIRS010003527.1, read on the forward strand.
TCGAAACTGTCGACCAGGCCGAAAGCAGAATTCAGTCCATTTTTAACACACACATGGAGTTTTCAAACAAGTTTGAGCGAGTGTGTGCTAGAAATGGACGAAGGTTTGATCGCCGGCCAGATCGGCAGTAAGTGAGTGGGCACTTTTTTAGTGGTCTTATTGGCCGGAAGACCCGGCCTGAACTCTCCGCCTCCCAAAAAACTACCACCGCTTGAAAATTTACCTTTTGGCTATGCTTTTATTCCGCCTGCTAGCCGAAACGTGTATGTGTGACAACGTGGGTACAGGCCGAGAATTTCTGTTAAATGGAAAGCAGTTCAGTTTTAGTGTCCTATGAAGTAATTTAAAAAAATGGGTGATATGAGAACGTGGTCTCACGACTTTATAGAAGAATTTATTCAGATATACAGGTCGCTACCTTGTTTTTAGGACATAAAAAGCAAGCGATAATCTAAATAAACCTTTGAAGTTTATATTAAAATGGTGGTCAAATTAAAGACCGTAGATCCAGCAGCTACAAAAGATATGGTGGTTAAACAAATTAACAATATGCGTAGATCATACCGAAAAGAACTAAAAAAATTTACGACAGCAAAAGAAGTGGTGCAAGCGGAGAGATTTATGAAACATCGCTCTGGTATTTTCATCTTTAAGACTTCACACCACACAAAACTGAACAAAACCCCGAATAAAACGTATTGTAGGTATATGCCTTAGTCGAGAGTACAGGTTTAGCCTTCTATTTTGCGATGGCCTGCCTTCCGGTAAACTGCATCGTGTATGCTTTCCTAAGAAAATTTCTTATAACACGAAGGCTAGATTGTCTAATAGTGCCTCTTGTTGACATTTCGTATTGTTTCGATATTTCACAATACTGCAAAGATATCACTCGCATTCGAACAACTAAGATATGCTTTGTTATTTCGTTAGGCATAATTTAAAACAAACTTCCAGAATTTACTTATCAAAGGGAAATGTTGTCAGAAGAAACATCATTGTTGACTTTGTGAATGTACACCCGACTTTGTTTTCTGTTTTCATCAACGAAGTTCTATTGCGTTCAGTCAGATAAGTAATATAATATGGCTCCCAACTCTTTGAAATGATATTTACTTTGTACTTTGTTGACAACAATGAACAAATTTGTTATATCTCCGAACTGTCATGACACTCAGATAAATTTCAGAGGCGTATTAAGAGTTCCTGCTCCAATGAGGGTCGAATTATTAATATATAATGATATTTATTCAGATTTGGAAGCAGGCTAATAAGTCACATTTCAAATAAATTAATGATATGAATTATTAAACTTCAATAAAAGTTATTTTTTGTAAAAAATCACTAGTTTTACATTCTTATAAAATATGCTCACCTTGGAGAATAGGCTGAATACATAAAATAGAAAGATAATATTCCTTACACGCAAGTTCCATAATTTTTTCTATCCAAGCTATCGATTTTTTTTAAAACGATAGGTCTGACAATGAGGCACATTTTAAAAATATATATTTATATTCAGGATGTCCCAAAATAAGATACAAGTAGATAGATAAATGAGTTTTATTTGTTACATTTTTGGATTCGCCACTAAATTGACCATATTTTTTTCCCCTTTATTCTTCAGTTATACAATTACAACTTGTATATAAGTCGTCATTCAATCTAAATCTCAAACTAATAGCACTAATATCACAACATTGACAAATACAATTATAAAATCATAAAAATTATCTCATGGAGTAGTAAATTTGACGGACAAGAAATTCCTCCAATCTCTTTTTGAAATGTGTTAATGACGAACATGATTTTATTTCAGAGGGTGGTTTATTAAACATAAGTATGCCTGTGTTATTAGGCGACTTGTATGATATCGAGGTTTTTGTGAAGGAATATGGAAGTTGTCTTTCATTGTTGTGTTATAACGCCCCTGAGCTTCTTGGACTTATCTGCAATAGTTTTTGACTTGACGTGACCATTTATGTGTCAAAATAGTGTCGTGAATAGACCCACAGAAAAATTCATAACCTCAGAACCATTCAAGATAACTCATCCAACTTTTTTCCAGTCGATTTCTTAGGCTTTAGCGCATTTTTCGATGTGTAGGCGATTACAAATGGCAATAACTCGAATTTTTCAAATGCAACACTCTATGTTTTTTGCATTATTGCATGGCATTTTTCGAGATATTTCTTGCCGATATAGGGTTTTTGGGGGTCTAATTTGTAAAATTTGCGAGATTTGTTGCAAAATATGAAATGTTGATGATTTTTTCGAAGAAAAAAAAAGGAATCGGGTTGGCCGCTGTCGTGAAATTAGACAGATCCATACAATTCTGAAAAGTATATGTTTCAACGAAATGAAATTGTAATAGAAATAGGAATACATCACAAAGGAAACAATTTCAGTAATCTTTACAAGAACAGGAAAGGAATTCCACCTCTGCCTATCCAACGATTAGCATAGGATTTATCTAAAAATTCTCGCACTATCCTATGGTTATGCACTGCAGCACCATCGAGTTGCAACCATATGGTCCCTCTGTTGTTCAAATCCACTTCTTCCAACATTCTGGCAAGATGTTCGCGAAGAAAATGTAAATATCTGTCATCATTTAGCACATTGTCGAAAAAATAGAGCCCAATTCTATGATTTCCAATAATTCCTGCCCAAACATATACATACATAAGTACATGAAAAATATGATAAAATAACACAAAAATAAATAACATCAAAGTAAAAGTCTATTTCAGCCATCTTGATCCATTCTATGTATCTTATGTGCATTCAGAAATAGTGCTAGATCTTTTCTATGTTAAACTCTCATTATGTCCCGCCTCTTCTTCCTCTCTTCTTCCTTTCTTCTTCCTTCTTTTCATCCTTGCCCATAACTAACAATTCAGTGGCCAACAGTCCCCAACCAATGTCAACTTATGTGTCAAAATAGTGTCGTGAATAGACCCACAGAAAAATTCAAAACTTCAGAATCATTCAAGATAACTCAACCACTTTTTCCAGTCGATTTCTAGGCTTTAGCGCATTTTTTGAAAATTACAAATGAAAATGCAACACCCTATATTTTATTGCATCATTGCATGGCATCTTTCAAGATATTTCTTGCCGAAATAGGGTTTTTGGAATCTACTTTGTAAAATTTGGGAAATATGTTGCAAAATAAAAAAAAAAGAAGAAGAAGAATATGTTTCAACAAAATAAAATTGTAATAGAAACAATTCTAGTAGTCTTTACGAAAATAGGAAAGGATGATTAACAATGCAAAAATTTGGAGTGAAGGCTACTTATAAATGCTCAAATAGGTCACCATCATATTCCATACAAGCTGCCGTTCTTCTAGTCAATGAGCCCCGAACTCTAGTAAGCATTGCTTTATCAGTTGAAAGGAAGGCTTCCGTGATCCTGTTTTCCATATAATCTGCAGTTGTTGTACAATCTATGAATACCCTTTCATTTACGTACCCCCAAAGAAAGAAATCTATTGGAGTAAGGTCTGGGGATCGCGCGGGCCAAGGAATAGAGTCTCCTCTGCCTATCCAACGATTAGCATAGGATTGATCTAAAAATTATCGCACTATCCTATTGTTATGCTCTGCAGCACCATCTTATTGCAACCACATGGTCCTTCTGATTTTCAAATCCACTTCTAACATTCTGGGAAGATGTTTGCCAAAAAAATGTGAATACCTCTCACCATTTAGCACATTGTCGAAAAAGTAAGATCCAATAATGTGATTTCCAATAATTCCTACCCAAACATTAAGCGACCATCGCTTTTGGTGATCAACAGTCCTCAACCAGTGAGGATTTTCGATTGCATAATAATGCATATTATGTCTGTTGACCCACCCGTTGTTCTTAAACGTTGCTTTATCAGAAAACATATTTTCCATTTGAATACAAAACGCAATTTATGTTTCAACATACTCAAACTCATTAAGGATCTCGGGCCTAGATGCTGCTCTGTACCAGGAATCCCTGGAGAAGCAGAAGAAGATGGGGCACAATAGATCTAATCAGGTCGTAGCGCATCCGTCACCACTACCACCAACACCAATGTTTCAATATTATTTTGTTCACACTACTTTGTGAAATATCCGTGTCTGCTGCTATTTCCCTAGTGTTCAAGTGGGGATTTTCTTGTAGCATCAATAAAACTTGCAACTGATTTTCCTCATCGATCCGACCACCAACAATTCCATTTTTTGCATAAGACACACTACCAGTGAGTTCAAACCTCTTAACGGCGGAAATATCCGCAATCACAACTTCCATGAACATAACCTAATTATATTAGCTTAGAATTCGATTATGAAAAAATGGAACAAAAAATACAGAGTACTGAAAGAATTGAAAATACTATATTTGGTGGAGTTCTGTGATTTTTTTTAGGAAAAAAACAAAGCCGATTTTGAAAAGCAACAACACAGAATGAAATTACTAATCAAAGATTAGAGGAGGCCAAGTTGTGATGTCCTGTTCAAATTTCTATAATTGATTGAACGCTTTAATTTTATTTCCACATCCAGGTTATGCCTATATTTTGCTTTGTTTACTATGATATTATACCTTATGGTACTCTTGCTTTGATATATTTGAATATAGTCCGTTCATCCCCTGCCTTACCCATAAATATCCTGCTGGTGAAAAATAATTTCAGGAGTTCAATTTGTATGATAATCCTTGGTCAGACTTTGTCACAGATTTGTGCTACATCAAAGAATGTCGCAGAGTTTTTTTTTTCTCCCTAAGGGTCAAACAATCATTTCTAGAATGAAATTGGTGGTCTTTGATGTGTTCCATCTATCAAACAATATTGTTATCAGAAACTGTTAAAAAAATCTAGATACCATGTGTAGGATGTACTTTATTCGGTGGCTCCCCATAGTTTAGTATGAATTCTGCGATTTTCCATATGTTTCGTATATATTTCAATAGATCAATTTGATATTATGTTGTTAGGTATTTATTTTTCCCGTAATTAGATTATATCCAGATTTTCGAATGACTCTCGATGTATTTGGAGTGTGTTTCAATATCTCTGAATAGCAACAGCGTAAAATTCCTGAAAATGGCAAAACGACGGTCTTGTATTGGTGCCTAGTGTTGTTTTCCAGAGACTTGAATGCAGCCAAAATATTTCCAATAAGATAGATATTTTATTTCAATTCATTTGCAATTTATGATTTCCAATTTTGGATCAAAATATATTTTTCTAAAATTTAGAACATATCATTGACACATTCCGAATGTATTTTTAACCGACGAAACCAAAAAGGAGGTGGTTCTCTATTCGACCCGTATTTTTTTTTTTCCATCATATTTTTTTATGTATGATCACGCATAACTTTTTACTAAGGCGTCCGATTCCGATAATTCTTTTTTCAGAGGATAGGGTGTACTTAGAATTTGGTCCCATTTGAATTTAAAAGATGAAATCCACCCCTAAGGGTACGAAATGAAGGATATTGATCACTCACCCTCTGAATTCTGGTCCGTTAACCGTTTTTTATGATTCTTTTTTTAATAGATAGGGTATACCTTATATTTGGATTTCGGAAGGAATTAGCCACCCTTACGGGTAGAAAAATAGGGGATAATTGATTTTTCACTAGTGAACATTGGCATACACATACGTAGTTGACAATGACAGATCGCTACTTGTTTCACATCCGTCAAAATCAGTATATTTTATGAGAGGATGGAATGATATACAAAGTAATGAAATAAACTAACCAGAACAACGAAAATAACTTATATTACAACAAATAGTAAAAGTAGATAATCATATTATTTAACTGGTGATAGTTGAAGTAAGGTGGGTAGGTAAGTATTTTGGAAGTAATCAAAAAACAAGTAGGTAGTAATTGGTAAATTTTAGCCACAAAAAATTTAAAAATAAAAACTTTTTAACAAAAAATTAAACCGACGAAATACGGAACTGAAAAGTAAAGAGTAAAAAATAAAAACTTTTTAACAAAAAATTAAACCGACAAAAAAATCAACTGAAAAGCAAAAAATAAAATAAACCTTTTTAGTCTAAATGATAATTGAGCTCCTAAACTAATGTAAGTAACTGATTTTGAGTCGGCGCCAAACAAACTAGCAATTGAATTAGGTGGAGCGTAAAATGATGGCAGCGAGATGCACGGCTGCGTTTTGATGACTTCTTTCATATATAATGATCTTCGATAATTGTTTGTTTGGCGCCGACTCAAAATCAGTTACTTACATTAGTTTAGGAGCTCAATTATCATTTAGACTAAGAAGGTTTATTTTATTTTTTGATTTTCAGTTGATTTTTTCGTCGGTTTAATTTTTTTTTGAAAAGTTTTTTAACCGACGAAACCAAAAAGGAGGAGGTTCTCTAGTCGACGGGTATATTTTTTTTTATGTATGATCACGCATAACTTTTTACTGAGGCGTCCGATTCCGATAATTCTTTTTTCAGTGGATAGGGTGTACTTCAAAGTTGGTCCCATTTGAATTTAAAATATGAAATCCACCCCTAAGGGTAGCAAAATGAAGGATATTGATCACTCACCCTCTGAATTCTGGTCCGTTAACCGATCAGGAATAACTTTGTACTGGGTTCTTCGATTTGGATTTCTTTTTTTATTAGATAGGGTTTACCTCATAGTTGATCATATTTGATTTGAATGGAATTATCCACCCTTACGGGTAGAAAATTGGGGATAATTGATTTTTCACTTGTGAACATTGGCACACATATGTAGTTGACAATGACAGATCGCTAGTGTCATTATCACAATCATTATATTCTATGAGAGGATGGAATGCTATACAAAGTAATGAAATAAACTAACCAGAACAACAAATATGATTTATATTACAACAAATAGTAAAAGTAGATAATCATATTATTTAACTGGTAATAGTTGAAGTAAGTAAGTATTTTGGAAGTAATAAAAAAACAAGCAGTTAGTAATAAGTAGATTTCAGCCACAAAAAATTGCAAAATAAAAACTTTTTAACAAAAAATTAAACCGACGAAATACGGAACTGAAAATTACAAAATAAAATAAACCTTCTTAGCCTCAATAACTAAGCTCCTAAACTAATGTAGGTAACTAATTTTGAGTCGGCGCCAAACAAACAATCAACGAAGATCATTAAATTACTTCAAAAAAATTGCCATCTGCCATCATTTTACTCCTTACCTTTTTCATTTGCTTGTTTGTTTGGCGCCGACTCAAAATTAGTTACTCACATTAGTTTAGGAGCTTAGTTATTGAGACTAAGAAGGTTTATTTCATTTTTTACTTTTCAGTCCCGTATTTCGTCGGTTTAATTTTTTGTTAAAACGTTTTTATTCTAGCCCTGCCTACTTCCAATTTTCCGATCGGGCCTGAAGAAGCCAGGCCACCATTCATCTTGTCAACCATTATGTATTTCAGTTACATTAGAAGTGATGTCTACATATCTGTATAAAGACCCCTCCCAGTCAGATGCCTGATATTTGAAACAACGCGCATATACATAGATGCATGATCCCGGCATACAGTGTGTATTTACAGACGCTAATGGTGAAATAACACCATTACCCGTAGTAATGTCGGAGTTTATGCTTAATAATTCTGGCTCTGGAGTCATAAACGATGAAAGTTATAGGAATTTGTGAAGTGTTAATTAAATCGTTCGTACGCAGTGGAGACATATCTGAACACTCTATTTGATATACAGATAATTTTGCAAAGCTCGTTAAATGAACGATAGGAGTGATGTCTATACAAAATACTAGTGCTTTCTCTATTTGTGATTATTCGGAACTCTTATTGATGAACAACTGAATATCCTTCAACCCGTGCTTTCAAAAATCATTATTTTGGAGCAGATATAAACAAAACAGTGTAAACTGGATATAAATGAATTTTCATCTATGTTACACGTCATCTGGAACCGTTTTAATATTCTTGACATGAGAAATAATATTTTCCTGCCTTTCTTCCGAGTGGACAAAAATTATTCTTTCCGACTTTTCTGTGGTCTTTCTGAACATCAGAACTGGAGATCTTTTTCCTCAATCTTCCGCAAATTTTCTTGGACCAAGATCTCATCAAAATGATGTCATGTGGACAGATTATATCTATATATAATAATAATATAATAAGTTTATTTGTTATAAAGAAAGAATGTGCAAATACAATTTCATTTAGATGACGACGAATACAATTTTTTCACAAATAAAAAGAAAACCACAAAGTCAGTGACTGTCTATGGTGTGAGTGTAGCCTATGTTTAAAATTAGTATCGATGAATACTGAGTTAAACGATGAGAAAGTATGTTTGAATTCAATTTAAGATTTTCTCACATTATTAGATTTGATAAATAACACATGTACGGTTTAAAGCGAAAGAGCAGTTACCAATGCGAAACTGTAAATTACAAAATACATACAATTTAAATACACAGCCTTTTTGCATAAAAGTACAGGAAAGTATATGAAAAATTATATAGTGAAGACAATTGAAGTTTTACATCAACAGGAATTGATAAAAAAAAACACTTGCCTAGTATAGGACCATCCTAGTGGTCAATAGATATAAAAAATGGAAATTACAGAATTAAAATATGCAATTTAATACATTGAAATGATATATAAAAAGGCAATTGAAGGAAGACATTAAACTGATTAGTTGAGATGGAATGAGATCTCATTACGCCGTTATACCAGCCTCCACGAGCTCATGAACAGTAAATTAAGTAAATAGTTTTTTCTTGAATCCTCTATACGAAGATATTTCTTTTATTTCAACTGGAATAAAATTGAAAAACCTTGGTACTAATTACGAAAAGCATCTTTGTCCTATAGACTTTGAAGCAAGAGGTGTTTTGAAGTATTTGGATTTGTATCTTGTTTCGTAAAAATGTTCTATTCTCCGAAGATTAGTTTTAGTTTTGAATTCAAAGCAGGATGATACAAGGAAATAGTGTTGACGAATGTCAAGAATTTTGGATTCGGAGTATATCAAATCAGATAAGTATCGGGAAGGTTTGTTCAGTAAAATTTTTAATTAATATATATATATATATATATATTTGTACAGTTATATAAGCAACCATTTCGGATTTGATCATATTACAATCCAACATGGCGGACTTATATATGTAACTTCTGCTTCGTGAACGGATTTTTCTGAAATTTGGTACAGTTATATAAGCAACCATTTCGGATTTGTCACATTACAATCCAACATGGCGGACTTCCGGTTTTTCTGGAAATGCCAGTAACTTTGTTTTTTCAAACGGAACACCCAGGTCAAAACAAGTCCAAAGCTTTATGTCAAATGTAATTTTTTTGAAACAATTGAAATTAAAATTGTTTTTTTATTTTACCTCGTGGATAAATGAGATTTGGTCGAAGCTATTCACAATGAGTCGCAAATAACAGAAAAACAAATTTTTTTCTGAAAAATTATTTTTTGTGTCCCTTCTGGTTAATCAATTCAGTCACATCACATTTTGATCAAAAATAATTTTTAACCCCTATGGGCCACCTACCTGCCTCTCTAGAACATACATTAAGGAAAAAAATTACATATCATTTTTGTATTTCGGTGCAGTAACAAATTGTATAAATTCAAAAATCTACAACTAGTTCATGAGTTTCCTTGCAGTTCGAATAATTTTTCAACTTAGTAAGCTGTGGAAAACAACATTTCTGAATCTTGTCAACTAATTGTGTAAGTTATACTTATAAGCACAATAATGGTGTTTCTTCTAGCGTTTTCTCGACTTACATTGCATTGGAATTCCAATTCCCACGTCGAAGCGGTTGGATCAAAATCAACATAAGCAAAACGTTCATTTCTGCCTCCTCACTTACGATCATCTTCTCCATTGTTGGGTTCTTTTGGGAATCTTCTCTCCACATTTTTGAAAAAGGTTCTTTGTGGGTGTCTTCTGTGTGGGTATCGTTCAGCGTATAACTGACAAGCGGCGACACTGTTTTAAAGACATTTCTCCGTAAATTGATAACATATCAACCTGTTCACTTCATGTGAACCTATAATTTTGATTTTACATTTCTACTAAACTAATTCTCGGAAGTTAACTAATAAAAAAAAAGACATTTGACATAAGGTTTAGACTTGTTTTGACCTGTTGAACTTGAATATGTAAAAATATACAGGGTGTTCTATTTGAAAAAACAAAGTTACTGGCATTCCCAGAAAAACCGGAAGTCCGCCATATTGGATTGAAATGTGATCAAATCCGAAATGGTTGCTTATATAACTGTACCAAATTTTAGAAAAATCCGTTAACGAATGCAGAAGTTACAGGGGTTGCCCCATATCCTGTGTCACCCGGTATATATATATATATATATACAGAGAAAAGCCACTGTTTTCACAAAATGGAGAGGAATATTCAACAAAGAATGAAAATTCACAAAGTTTTCTCCATGATAGTTTAATATAAATTAAACTAAAGGTTGGTAGATGAAGAGCAGAAAACACTACTTTCCTAGCAAATACCAAGCAGAATATTGAACGATATCTGCTCTACATACATGCAATAATTCATATAATTGAATACTAAATTGCAAATGTTTCTTTCTGAAAGACATGATTGTGTTTAGTTTGAATCAGTCTCGCCTGACACATATAGACCGGTTTCGGGCTGTTGGCCCTCATCAGTATAGGGCAGTCCCAGTCAGAGATCCGAAGATCTCCGGCTGAAGCGAGACTGAATTGAACAATTTAATTCAGTCTGGCTACTACGACCAAATAGCAACATATACTTCGAACACCACAAACATATCACACTCAAACGAAATTAATGATCAGACTCGATATGCTGTTCCATCCTACAACCTACAGATTATTTTCTGAATCATCTCTACACAAAATAGTTATGACTTACAATACCATACCAAATTATAGCATCATACATATATTTTCAAAGAGTTTCTACAAATTCCAAAATAGTTCGAAATAACTTTTTTCCAAATTTTATTACAGTAAATTAGAATACCTGTTGAGTTGATGTCCTATTAGTTTTATCTTTTTCTATTATTACTTAATTTTTATTTTCCGAAAATATTCTGTAATTCAATTTGTAATTCCATAACCACTAAGAAAATAAATCTTTTTTAGGCTGTCTCGTTTGAATTCCTTAAATAAATTAATATATAAATGAAACATTTCAGGAAGTGTTGACCTGAACAAAAACTTTTCAACAAAATTAAACCGACAAAAAAAACTGAAACGCAAAAAATAAAATGAACCTTTTTAGTCTTAATAACTAAGCTCCTAAACTAATATAAGTAACTGATTTTGAGTCGGCGCCAAACAAACAAGCAAATTAATTACGGATAGCGTAAAGTATTGGCAGCGAGATGCGCGGCGGCGGCCGGCGCGTGACTTCGCCGGAAAATGCCGAGCGTTCACGAAGTCAATATCAGTGAAACAGCTACCCGAGCAGGCACACACGTGAGGGTACACGTCGTTGCGAGTGGTCTTGCGGAGAGCGCATTTTTGGAATGTTATGATTTATCGCTAGAGATTTCACGTTGCATTTTAGTTTATTTTGTTTTGATCATTTCTTTAAAGTAATTTAATGATCCTCGTTGAACCCTCATACAAACTTTCACCCTACATTTCACCCCTTTAGGAGTTGAATTTCTAAAAACACTGGAATACATATTTCTTCTATTTGTAACAAAGACTTCAAATACAAGTTTTAAGACCCCAACTTAAAACTAACGGAATTCCTATACAAACTTCCAATCCCAATTTAACCACCATTTCACCCCTTTAGGGGTTGAATTTCCGAAAACACCGAGACACATATTTTTTATTTGTAAAAAGACCCCCAAATACCAATTTTCATGATCCTAATTAAAAACTAACTATACAGACTTTCATCCCCCATTTTACCACTTTAGGGTTGAATTTTCGAAAACCCCGAAACTGATTTATCTTTATTTGTAAGAAAGCCCAAATACTAATTTCCATGATTCCAATTTCAAAACCAACTGTACTTTCACCCCCCTCCTCACCCACTGTCATAACCCCATGAGTACAGAAAAACTTTCAAACATAAGAAACAACAAGTTATTAATGAATATGAAATATGGATAAGAAAACATAATTCACTGGGAATGAAAATAAATTTTGAAAATAAATTTTGAAATCAAATACTCGACACAACAAGGGCACGTTAAAAATAGATAGGCACCGTCGAGCCCCGGAATGCATATAAAAAAGTCACCCTTTCACAAATTAACAAATCATCACCCTCCGAGTTACGCACATCTAAGGAATTCCATAGTAAACAAAGAAACTATAAATTATAAGTTTTGACAGCTCATTAAATGCAATACGACCACAAAATAGATAAATCATTCATTTTTTATACATTCTTTCGGCTACAGTAACGAGCCATTAATTACTAAGAAGGTGATTTATTATGACAAGTAGAAGATAACTAACGTTAGAAATGTGACCCCGCGAGCGGTCAACAGAAGTCATTTAAGTAACATGTCAGCTCAGAGGTGTTTAAACTTTCATTCGATTAACATGTAGTGCAGAAAGATGAGAAGTGCTCAACCTTTCACATAGTAATGACATAACGTATAGAAGTGCGATAGCTAGCAACCAAGTAACAGCTCTTGACTAGACAGCCATCAGTCATGAGTTCATTGACAAGTAATCATCTTGCAGTGAAATTGCGAAATTATTAAGTAAGAGAATTCCAAATCAAGTTAAAAAGGAACTGCACGATGAATGAATTCACAAAGTGAATACCAAGTTAAACAGTATTTACCATTACTAAAAATTACGTTATCAATGTTTCAAGAACGAGATAAGACGCCAAAAACCTCTAACCGATAGTTCATGCTCTCATAGAAAAACATTACCAATACAACTACAGTCTAATATACAGTGTGATATAAAAGTAAATAAACAAATTCCGCGGAAATAATTAAAATAGTAATACAATTAAACTAATATCGTGTAAAACAAATATCGAGTGAATAAGTGTTGAAACCTGATGGTCTGGAGTAAGTTCATTTATTTTTCTGGATTAATGTTGGGGAAAATTGAATGAATTACTGTTTTTATATGTTTTTAAATGTAACTCCATATTTTATGTTCATATATTTTTCAAATAATATTTATCGACAGTCTAGTTAACAATTGGTGGCATGTTTACTTATATTCAGTCCACTTGATTTTGAGAATGCCAAAAACTGACCTAATGTAAAATCTCAACTGATGGAAATGCTATGTAACTATTATAAAATATATATGTATATTCTAATGCATTTCCAAGTGCATTATTTAACAATATTTCTGAGATCAGTACGTGCTTCTATCTAAACGCTCTACATGCCCTGTATTAAGAGAAAGATATATTTTCCCTGTAGGCCGCTCCAGCGAAATAATCTCGGTTCGACCATCATCAGACAGTCGATGCTCTTATTACTCGAGGGGTGATCAAGTAAAGTGAATAATTCATAATATTTGAAAACTCCTTAGCGTTTATTGGTCTTTTCTGACGGAGTTCACCCTCAATAAACGGCCAGTGGCGTAACACCACCTTTTCTCCTCTTTAGGGATGGAATATTAAAAAACTATGCTGTCAAAATTTTAGCTCTTAGGTCTAGCGGTTTGATCTGGGCGTTGATCGTATATCAGTGCCTTCATTTCAAAACTTCCCACCCCTATTACTTCTTTTAGCAGGGAGAATTTGCCGTAGGCAAAAAACACGTCAATTTAGATATCGAGGGGGAAGTTTAAAACCAGTGCCAGTGGTATTTTATGTTTAACCCCCTTACCCCTAGCTACCCCCACTTAATAATTTTAAAAGGCACCCCCTATCTTGTAACACATCATTTTAAAGATCTCACACTCAACCCCGTTCAGAAAACTGAAATTGGTTGATCCGTTCTCGTAAAAAGGGCAAAAAGAAAATTAATTATAATAAAAAATAAATTAATAGCTATTGCAATGAAATAAATGTACCTTACTTTATTAGGTGTTCAAAATATGCACCATTGGTAGCTTAGCAAAAGTACAATCTATTCTCGAATTCCTGTCGGACGTTTGTAAATGTTTCGTTAGTAATTTGTCTGCATGTGGCAGTAATCCTGTGTCTTAGATCCTGAATGTCCTGCGGGGGAGTTTTGTATACCATTGTCTTCAAATAACCCCAGAGAAAGAAATCCAATGGCGTCAAATCCGGAGATCTCGCCGGCCATTCCAGAGCGCCTCTTCTGCCAATCCATTTGTCAGGATACCGTTGATCGAGCCACTGTCGGACATGCAATGCGTAGTGTGGCGGTGCGCCGTCCTGTTGGAAATGTAAGTTTTGTTCATCCAAGGGCGGGTTGTCTCCTTCATCAACTTGGCTTTCCAAGGACTGTGTTATGAGTGGATCGATTACATTTTCCAATAAGTTTAAATACAATTGACCCGTCAAATTTTCTTCAATAAAAATAGGGCCAATTATTTCGTTTCCTAGAATTCCAGCCCAGACGTTTATTTTTTGTGGATATTGCGTATGATCCTCTCGAAACAAGTGTGGATTTTCATTATCGCAGTATCTACAGTTATGCTTATTTACAAAGCCATTAAGAAAAAAAGTTGATTCATCACTGAAGCAAATATTTTTTATTAAATTCGGGTCATTTTGAATTTCGCAGTCATTAGTTCACAAAATTCAATTCTCCTATCATAGTCATCCTCACTGAGTTGCTGATGAATACTCATTTTGTAAGGAAAGAACTTGTTTAGTTTTAAAACTTTGTGTATAGAACCAACTGAAATATTTACTAACTTAGCGACTTTCGAAATTGACGTAGTCGGCTCAATGGCGAATTGGCCTAAAATCTCAATCTGTGCGGCTTCAGTCAGAACTCTCGGCTGCTTTACTGCTTTGTTGCACACAGAACCGGTCTCTTCAAATTTTTGAACAAGGTCTAGAACATATCGATGACTCACATTTTGGCCTGCATGAATTTCATTAAAAACCCGGGCTGTCATACGAGCACACCTATTTTCAGCACCATAAATAAAAATAATTTCAGTTCTTTCTTGTAAAGTGTACACCATTACGATTTGTATTACTGTCAGTGCAACTGACACCACTTGACAAACAGTTTAAAATCAGGAATAACTAAGTCTGATACGTGTTTTCACCATTTAATTTTAACTGAAGCCAAGCAGAAACTGTGTGCCCTTATCTCACTTTCAGCTAACGCAAAAAACTTTGTGTAAAAAAGAAACATACACATACCGTTATTGAGTCAGTGGTAGCGGTTCCATAAATTCATTAATTTATTTTGTATTTTGTTATCATTTATTTTCTTTTTGCCCTATTTTACGAGAACGGATCAACCAATTTCAGTTTTCTAAACGGGGTTGAGTGAGGATTTTTAAGATCTTTAAAATGATGTGTTACAAGTGTGGGGGTGCCATTTAAAATTATTAAGTGGGGGTAGCTAGGGGTAGGGGGATTCAACCTAAAATACAACTGGCACTGGTTTTAAACTTCCCCCTCCATATCTCAATTTACGTGTTTTTTCCCTACAGGAAATTTTCCCTGCTAAAAGAAATAATAGGGGTGGGAAGTTTTGAAATGAAGGCACTGTATATGTACATATTACCCCAAACACGAGGTAGCTGCTGTGAACCGTTGAGGAGATCCCTCCATTATCAGATTAATTCCGGGACTCCATTATGTTGTAGTGTCATCAGAGCTACATATGTGTGTCAAGTTTCAACAGAATCGGTTCACAGGTGTAAAATCAACAAATCATCGCCAATTTTTCTACCCTTGGAGGTGTAATTTTTTTTCAAATTCAAATGGGACCAACTTCCAAACTTACCCTATACAATAAAAAAAGAATCATCTAAATCGGATAACCCAGTATAAAGTTATGCGTGGTAGAATCGGTTAAGAAATAAAAATTCAGGGGGTGAACCAACCATAATCCCACATTATGCGTGGTCATACAAAAAAAAATATACGCGTAGACTAGAAACCTCCTTTTTTTCGTCGGTTAAAAATGAAAATTTCTTCCCAAAACTAGATCAGCCCCTGTTTTAAAAAAAACCTGGTCGACGGATGTGACCATCCGAAAATTTAATTTAATAATGTTTAATTATTTCGGTGTAATAGCAACCATAAATTATAATGTCCCGTTATACATATCAGTGTAATAATTCTCTAATTGTTTATTCTGATTACGTGACAGCAAATATACCAATATGATTGTATGGGATATTTTTATCACCAATCAAGTGTCATGAGAAATCCACATTGAAAAAACATATTGAAACTGGCACAGAAAGTCAGAAAGATTGGATCTGAAAAATATTATTTATTCTCTCAATACAATTCCATTAAAATGTAATCACCGTATATTACAGACAGCAAATCAGTTATTTCGTCCAATTTTACCGAGGCCCAAACGAAAACACAAACCACTCGCTAAAATGATCGAATGAAAGTTAAAACAAACCCACAACGAAAACACGAGTTACCACAATCAACACGAGTAACGCCGACAAAACACACAAATTTCCATTACGATTTTCCGGCGTGCCAACTCATCTTTCCATCCATTTCATTAAACCGATGTAATTTTCACAAAGGGCAGACGTCCTTCCAGCCTAGACATACAACAGTGTCAGCGCTATTCGATACCGAATTTTGCTCGGCCTCGATCTGCGCAACTGATGTCCAATTATAGTCTGTAAGGTAAAGGGCCGAGCAGGTTAAGTCATTTAAAAATTGCCTCCGGAGCTAGAGGATTTCAACAGTACGATAATGAAATTTTTTATTACATATTGACAAAAAATAGATTAGAAAATGTGCATTTCCGTTCCATTTATTTTCCATTATTTTTTAAAGAGCTCATTTTTACCACCCGATTTTGAATCACAAATACACTATTTAATTTTAATTCAACATGTCATCTCCTACAGTTATCGAGAGAAAAAACGATAATGTGCTTTTTTCTACTAATTGTCATTTTGTTTGTACAAGACATAGATTTCTCGACAAACTACTGGGTTTTTTTCGCAGACAAGTGAAAAACCACCCAAAATAAAAAAATTGTTAGAAAAACTGATTCTTGATACGATCAAAATAGCATGAGTGAAGTCCGCTTCTTCCTCCCTAGCAACAGTTGTCTAGGTGCTTTATTCAGTCATTTGTGGAATGGTATTGTCAAATACCACTCGTAGTAAAATTTCCCTGTAAAAAGTTTTTTTGTTTTATAACATCAATGATATTCGTTAAAAAGTTTTAAAATATATTTTTGAGTTTTACGGGTATGTATTTCAAAAAGGTCATCCGATGCTGAATATCAGTATTGGCCTCCTGAATATTGATCATAGTACATAAGCGACCCAATAAAAAGTTACACAAAATATTTCAATTTAGACAGGCACACATAAAAAACTTTTTAACTAAAAATAAAACCGACGAAATATGGAATTGAAAAGTAAAAAATAAAATAAACCTTCTTAGTCTCAATAACTGAGCTCCTAAACTAATGTAAGTAACTAATTTTGAGTCGGCGCCAAACAAACAAGCAAATGAATTAGGTAAGGCGTAAAATGATGGCATCGAGTTGCGCGGTGACATTCTGATAATTTTTTGAGGTAATTTAATCATCTTCGTTGATTATTCGTTTGGCGCCGACTCAAAATTAGTTACTTACATTACTTTAGGAGCTTAGTTATTGAGACTAAGGTTTATTTTATTTTTTAATTTTCAGTCCCGTATTTCGTCGGTTTAATTTTTTGTTAAAAAGTTTTTATTTTTCAATTTTTTGTGGCTGAAATCTACTTATTACTACCTACTTGTTTTTTTATTACTTCCAAAATACTTACCCACCTTACTCCAACTATTACCAGTTAGATAATATGATTATCTACTTTTACTATTTGTTGTAATATAAATTATTTTTGTTGTTCTGGTTAGTTCATTTCATTATTTTGTATATCATTCCATCCTCTCATAGAATATAATGACTGTGACGGATGTAGGAGAACAAAAATAATGACAATAGCGATCTGTCATTGTCAACTACATACGTGTGCCAATTTTCACAAGTGAAAAATCAATTATCCCCTATTTTTCTACCCGTAAGGGTGGATAATTCCATTCGAAATCCAAATATGATCAACTATGAGGTATACCCTATTTAATAAAAAAAAGAATCATCCAAATCGAAGAACCCAGTACAAAGTTATGCCTGATAGAATCGGTTAATGGACAAGATTTCAGAGAGTGAGTGATCAATATCCTTCATTTTGCTACCCTTAGGGGTGGATTCAATTTTTTAAATTCAAATAGGACCAACTTCGAAGTACACCCTATTCACTGAATTTAAAGTTATGCGTGGTCATACATGAAAAAAAAATATACGCGTCGACTAGAGAACTTCATCCTTTTTGGTTTCGTCGGTTAAGAATGAAACATATAGCTGTCAAACAAGATCAGCCGTTAAATGAAAAAAATAATGAAAAAAGCATGTGGTTTCTTTTCTGAGCGCTCTATCGGTGGAAATCTCAATACTGCCGAAAAATGTTAGGAATGTTCGGAAAGTACTTTCTGGAAAGCCAATGAATTAAAAGCTATTTTGGAAAATGCAGTCGCTTTTTCTACCTCGATTATGTGAACTTTTCATAACGTATGAAGAACCAAAGTCATCTTTGTTTGTTGCCAACCTCTTAATAAGAAAAAACTACAAACATTTCACCCTATTCAAGGAAATTGGGACAATATAATTGAAAAATGAGAGAAAGTTATACAGTAACCACGAATACTACAATTTCATGTAGATAATCATGATTCTATTGTACGTATAAGTGCAATGAACTCTATAAATCAACGAACCATCGCGTAGTGGATCTTCTTGTAGTTTTTATTCAACTCTCATTAAATAAAACTATTTTAATTCGAAAAGCTCATCAAAATTATGATAATTTTTCAAAATGACCTTCAAGATCTAAATAGAATATTCCAAAACACGTTTCCCAGAGGAAACGTAGTAATCACAACACATTTCCAATGCCAACAAAGTAGCAAGTAGGTACGTATATATGGAAGTATTTCCAAAATATAGGAAGCCAATAAAATTCTAAATCAAGCAAGCAAGTGTTTGTAGTAGTTTTTGACATCTAACTATAAACTATTTTTGAACCAATCAATCAAATGGCCAAAATTTCAACAGAACCAATCCGATAAGTTTATAGTGATAAATGTCTTCTCGCTGTTTTATAAGTCAATTAATTGTAAACGCTTTAGTAAGGTTTTCTAAACAGCCAGCTTCTTGGCTAACATATAACACTGGCCTGCACACATTTTGGTGCCAAAATATTCGCTCTCGCGCAGTATGAATATGAGAAATAATTATATGTTGAAAATTAGGCGATACCAATCGAAATCAAAAAGTTTCAAAATTTATATATCAACGAAAAAACAACTTTTGACCTTTTTTTCGGAAAGACAGATCACTGTTCGACGAGGATGTCCTGAAACTGGAACGAAATGGCGGGATAATTCTTTGAGGAGGAGCATCAAAAAGCTTGTGCCACCGCTCGCTATCTACATAGAACGGGAAGGCGACTACGTGGACAAATAGACAAGAGCCAAGCCATACTATTCACCAGAAGATGAACAACACCATCAGGACATGTCATCATGAACGACCAACGAATCCCAAGGGCAAATGAAGCCAAATACTCCGGAGTCACCCTGGACAAGAGATTGACATTCAGGCAACACGTGGATCAGAGGCTAGGACTAGCGAAAGCAGCCCGAAGGAACCTCAATCCCCTCGTAGGACTCAGAAGCAACATGGAACTCCAGTGGAAGCTGCTCCTCATCAGGACCATCCTCCTTCCCATCATCCTGTATGCATCTGCCGCAAGGGGTCAATGCGCAGAAACATACAGGACCAAGATCCAGCGATTCTTGAACGTGAGCCTAAGAATGGAACGCTCCCAGATACGTCACGAATAGATTCATCTACAGGGACCTGAATGTCAATCCAAATTTCATAGACGACGATCTACGGAATCACGCCAACGCAACGTTCCAGAAGACGGACGCCCACAGGAACCCGGTGATCCAAGACTCCACCCAACCCTGAAAGACTCCCGGGAGAACCAAAACTCAACACAAAACACGTAAGATCAACACACTCAAAAACATCACACCTTACACTTACGCACCCGTCAGGTACATCACCACCATGCACACACAGCACAAGTCAGGAAAACACACAAAAATCACGATAACAAGGGGTTTAAAGCACTCAAAGGCTGACTTCATACCACAGGAGGTACGATTTCAATCTTGCAAACGTGCCAATTTGCGAGTTGAGGACCGCTCCAAGGAGGAGCGGGGGAGGAAGGCAAGTGGAAAGTAAATCTCGTTCACACATAATGTGAAGGGGATTTACTATCAATGAGCACTCAACCTTTAGAGGGGAATGGTGTGGACAAATAGCTGATATATTTATCAATAGAACCCTGTATTTGAAAAAAAAGCGAGTATTTGTACTTTCTGGACGTGCCTTGTATTTTATAACAGCGAAACAATTAGACCGATCCGTCAACAAAATTACCTTTTCTGTGCTTATCGGCAAGGAATACTAATGAGTCTGTTAGAATGATGGCACCACTATATGCTTTGTTAAAAAAATATTGGCAGAAAAATACTCTTCAATAATTCAAAATATTATTGAAACACAAATCTAGCTAACATTATTTTATTAAGTGGAAGACCCCAAATGGGGACAATCGTCACATGAATTCAATGCACGTAGTTAATTTACTCTACGGTGTATCTTTATGGACCCGTACGATCCCTCATTGAATATTCAATCTAATAATCCCTTATTAAAAGCTGTTTCCAAATATCTCGCCCTTTCCCAAATTATTCCCTACCTAAACAGTTTCATAACACGCTGGATTAACCGATACGTTGCCCTTCGACGTGCCGAAAGGGCAGAAACGTGTGTTTGTCAAATACTTGGCCTTTGCAGCAAAACAGTTAGTGAGGAAAACATTATGTGATGGAAGTATATTGTTACGAAACTGGGGTTCGTGGCTATTAATATACTCAACTAATTAACGTTCGTTTATTTACACTCCACAAAAACGAAACCAAACTAAACTCTGACAATTAAATAAATCATTCACAGTCCACCTCCTAAGATATACCGCGTACGTCAATGCACTTATAATATGAATCAATCATCTTGAATGGATGAACTGAACTGTGCCCTCGCTCGTGTAACCAGAACCAGAAAATTATCGTCGACAGCTCTACCAAACGCAATCCACGTCGCCCAATACTGGGCAAAACATACTTAGTTTAATTAGTTTAAGAATATCTGTATTCCTAACTGCTTATTTACCTTTATGGACTGTAAGTTATATATTATGTAAGATGCTTCTGACTCGAATAAAAAAAAATCGTCGAATGCGTAACGGTTCCTGCAAAATGCTCGATTGTTCTGTTGGAAAGCCCGGTGTGATGTCAACCAGTCAATCACGCCACATTCTTGGAATTCATCTCGAACCAGACACAAACAACATGCAGCATCGTACTGTATCCATTTTCGTAACAATATCATTATAGGAGTAAGATAATTAACAGAAGACCCGTCTGCCAACCCTCGAAACACAATTCTGCTCCAAATAGCATACCGGGTGACACAGGATATCGGGCCACCCCTGTAACTTCTGCATTCGTTAACGGATTTTTCTGAAATTTGGTACAGTTATATAAGCAACCCTTTCGGATTTGATCGCATTACAATCCAATATGGCGGACTTCAGGTTTTTCTGCAAATGCCAGCAACTTTGTTTTTTCAAATAGAACACCCTGTATATTTTTACATATTCAAGTTCAACAGGTCAAAACAAGTCCAAACCTTATGTCAAATGTAATTTTTTTGAAACAATTGAAATTAAAATTGTTTTTTTATTTTACGTCGTGGATAAATGAGATTTGGTCAAGGCTATTTACAATGAGTCGCACATAACAGAAAATCATAATTTTTTCTGAAAAATTATTTTTTGTGTCATTTATTGATAAATCAATTCAGTCACATCACATTTTGATCAAAAATTATTTTTTTTCAAATGAAACCCCTATGGGCCACCTACCTGCCTCTCTAGAACATTCATTAAGGAAAAAAATTACATATCATTTTTGTATTTCGGTGCAGTAACGTATACAAAAATCTACAACTAGTTCATGAGTTTCCTTGTAGTTCGAATAATTTTTCAACTTAGTAAGTTGTGGAAAACAACATTTCTGAATCTTGTCAACTAATTGTGTTTCGCTGTCATCTTTCATCTCAACTCTCGAAAATTAGTTAACTTCCGAGAATTAGTTTAGTAGAAATATAAAATCAAAATTATAGGTGTGAACAGGTTGATATGTTATTAATTTATGGAGAATATCTTTAAAACAGTGTCGCCGCTTGTCAGTTTTACGCTGAACGATACCCACACAGAAAAGAACCCAACATAGTCTAGTCAACATGTGCCTTCTAGGTCAAAAATTTTTATTTGCCTCGGAAAATTATGATCGAGGTGTCATTCGATTCGTCATCGCATCTAGAAACTTTTTGAAAAATTTGGAGTGGCGCTTGCAAAAATTACAAAAGTTATAAACAATTTAGTAAAAAAAAGGGGGGGTTTGGTTTTTTGCGAATATCTCAAGAAGTATTCGACATTTTCAAAATTTGAAAAAAGATCCAAAAAGAAGAAGAAATTTCCTAAAAAAAGTTTGACCTTGTGGAACTCTAGGACCAATATTTATAATTTTTCTAGAGGGTTGAAAATACGGCCGAAAACGAGAACTCTCGCATGCGTAAGCTCCGCCCACTTCGGACCTTTAATAAATAAATATTATTTAAACTTATTAAATATGAAAATTAAGAACTTAAAAAATTCAGGCACCTACAGAATAGATCAATGAACAATAATCCGCCGATCAAAAATTTTTATCGCGATTTTTCAATTAGTTATCCATTAATTAATTAACAATTTTTTGTAGCACGAACATCAACATTGAAAGTGCGATAATTGTTTGACTATAAATCTGGGAATTCCTTTCATTTTAAAGGCTATGAATGTTTCAATTTTTTTTTAAAAAGGTTTTTATGATTATAAGCTACTCAAAAATGATTTTTAATAATTTTTATCCCATATTGTTTAAAAAATTGTTATAAACAAATGCTTTGTTTATAGGATAATCAAAAAAATTTTTTTGTTAACGAAATCTTTTATGAAAATTATGATTTGAAAAAAATCGTTTCTAAAAAAAAAAATTTTATTGGTTAAAAACGCATTTGTTAATTAACTATTTTTTTTTACCACTTGTTATGAAAATTAAGGAACCATTTTTTTTTCAAATCATTATTCATCTTGTTCTTCGATGTCTGAATTTTTTTTTTCATTCAAATTTCAATTGTTTATGCACTAAACAATTTGTTATAAACAACTGAATTTTTTATTTATATTTTTTTTTGCTCTAAAAAATACAACAAAAAGTGCCCAGTATCAGTTTTTGGAAAAAAATTATTTTTCGATTTTTCATTTGATTTTAAGTATTCTCGTATATTCAAACTTACCTTTCGCGCCTGCTTTTCTTTATTATTATTAATATTATTATAAACTATTGCAGATACAAAATTATCAGGACTTTTTTTTTCTAAATTAGCCACTCAACAAATTTATAACCAAACTAAAGCTCTAACTTAATTATTTATAACTAGGATTCAATAATTATCCAAAAATACTCGGTCATTGTTCTTAATTACATCTAGACAAATTGTGACATCAAAGATTTCGATAAGAATGACTGAAATTTCTAACAATTAGTATGGAAATGAACTTAGTTTGTTCATGAATGGATGTTATTTATAACTCTTTATAATATTTAAGCGATTTTCCAAAAAAAAATTAACATTTATGAAGAAATTTATATTTTAATGTGAACAAAAATTTCCGAAAAATTTTGCCCAATACATTCTTATCAATAGCTGCTAATTGCTTTATGAATTTTAAGGTTACAGCCTCAGCTAGGAGCTCAATTTGTTCATTAACTAATGCAGAATGAAGAAGATATAATAACATTTGTCGTATCTGTTATAGTTAAAAGATATTTCGATATTGAAAGCAAAAAAATATTTTTCCTTTAATTTTTATTAATTGCAAAAAAATTATATAAAAATAGAGCTTTAGTTTGGTTATAAATTGGTTGAGTAGCTAATTTAGAAAAAAAAAGTCTTGATAAATTTGTTGTATCTGCAATAGTTTATAAGTAATATTAATAATAAATGAAGAAAATCAAATAAAAAATAGAAACATCAATTTTTTTCCAAAAAGGTACTGGGTTTTTTTTATTTTCTAGAGCAAAAAAAAATATAAATAAAAAATTCAATTGTTTATAACAAATTGTTTATTGCATAAACAATTAAAATTTAATAAAATAAAAAAAAATTCAGACATCGAAGAGCAAGATGATTTGAAAAAAAAATGGTTTTAATTTTTAAAAAAATATAGTTAATTAACAAATGCGTTTTTAAGCAATGAAAATTTTTTTTTAAGAAACGATTTTTTTTCAAATCGTAATTTTTATAAAAGATTATGTTAACAAAAAAAATTTTTTGATTATCTTATAAACAACGCATTTGTTATAACAATTTTTTAAACAATATGGGATGAAAATTATTAAAAATCATTCTTGAGTAGCTTATAATCATACGAAAACGGACCAATAGCAATATTATAAAAATAATATTTTTTTCGATGTTTAATCGAGGTTGATAATTTTTAACTTGAGTAAATTGTTAATAACAATGTGAAAATTAACAATTTTTTTGTTTTTTCAACGGAAATCTATTCTATAGCCTTTGTAAAATAGCTCCATGGAAGGAAAAAATTCCCAAATTTATAGTTTAACAATTATCGCACTTTCAATGTTGATGTTCGTGCTACAAAAAATTGTTAATTAATTAATGGATAACTAATTGAAAAATCGTGATAAAAATTTTTGATCGGCGGATTATTGTTCATTGATCTATTCTGTAGGTGCCTGAATTTTTTAAGTTCTTAATTTTCATATTTAATAAGTTTAAATAATATTTATTTATTAAAGGTCCGAAGTGGGCGGAGCTTACGCAAGCGAGAGTTCCCGTTTTCGGCCGTATTTTCAACCCTCTAGAAAAATTATAAATATTGGTCCTAGAGTTCCGCGAGGTGAAACTTTTTTTTAAGAAATTTCTTCCCCTTTTTGGATCTTTTTTCAAATTTTGAAAATTCTGAATACTTTTTGAGATATTCGCAAAAAACCAAACCCCTTTTTGTTTTTTTACTAAATTGTTTATAACTTTTGTAATTTTTGCAAGCACCACTCCAAATTTTTCAAAAAGTTTCTAGATGCGATGACGAATCGGATTACACCTCGATCATAATTTTCCGAGGCGAATAAAAAATGTTGAGCTAAAAGGCGCATGTTGACTAGAGTAAACAATGGAGAAGATGATCGTAAGTGAGGAGGCAGAAATGAACGTTTTGCTTATGTTGATTTTGATCCAACCGCTTCGACGCGGGAATTGGAATACCAATGCAATGTAAGTCGAGAAAACGCTAGATGAATTTAAAAAAAACACCATTATCGTGCTTATAAGTATAACTTACACAATTAGTTGACGAGATTCAGAAATGTTGTTTCCCACAGCTTACTAAGTTGGAAAATTATTCGAACTGCAAGGAAACTCATGAACTAGTTGTAGATTTTTGAATTTATACAATTTGTTACTGCACCGAAATACAAAAATGATATGTAATTTTTTTCCTTAATGTATGTTCTAGAGAGACAGGTAGGTGGCCCATAGGGGTCCCATTTGAAAAAAATTAATTTTTGATCAAAATGTGATGTGACTGAATTGATTAACCAGTAAGTGACACAAAAAATTAATTTTTCAGAAAAAATTAAGTTTTTCTGTTATTTGCGACTCATTGTGAATAGCTTCGACCAAATCTCATTTATCCACGAGGTAAAATAAAAAAACAATTTTAATTTCAATTGTTTAAAAAAAATTACATTTGACATAAGGTTTGGACTTGTTTTGACCTGTTGAACTTGAATATGTAAAAATATACAGGGTGTTCCATTCCAAAAAACAAAGTTACTGGCATTTCCAGAAAGTTCGCCATATTGGATTGTAATGTGATCAAATCCGAAATAGTTGCTTATATAACTGTACCAAATTTCAGAAAAATCCAATCACGAATGCAGAAATTACAGGGGTGGCCCAGTTCTCAAGGGCTAAAAATCTACGTTTCTTTGGAGTTGCAGAGACTGAAAACGAATCGGTAATTGATACAATCACTAAAATTATCTGTGAAAATATGAAGGTAAAAAACCTTAATGAGTCAATGATAAAAAAGTGTCACCGGGTTCCCAATAAAAACGCGGACACAAGCAGAGAAAAACCTTCCTGCGTTCTCGTGAGGTTTAGCGATGTTGCCGCCCGTAACAAAGTCCTGGGGAATCGAAGATTTTTGAAGTCAAGCGGTATCTCTGTCCAGGAAGATCTAACCAAGAGGAGGGTGTTATGGATGAAAACATCTCTGGAAAAATTCTCAAGAAAAGACGTTTGGAGCTTCAATGGAAACATATTTGTAAAAACTGATAATGTAGTGCATCGAATAAAAGACGAAAACCACTTGAAGGAACTTTGTGGAAACTAACATTGAACCGTATTGTATCATGAACTATTAATTTACTTTTTGATGATTATATGCTTAAGTTAAATCCATTCAAAAAGGGGATTTTTCATAAGATTTTCTTTTTCTCTCTTTTTTTTATTATTTTTGGTTCTTGCACTTCAATTATGTAATGTGCGACACTGCACGATTTGTTTGAAAGCAATGTTTTTTTTCTTTGAGTTATATTACCTATTAATGTAACTGAACTAAAAATGATAGTTTTTTTTCTCATTTATATAATTTTGCAGAATAATACTGTAAGAGCAGGAACGCTACACGTTTACGTAACTGTTGACTAGTTTTGTAGGGCAGCGTTAATTTTCTCTTTCTCTGAATTTATTCTATTCTATTTATTTCTCATTCTTTTCCTCCACATCTCTCCTTCTTCTTCTTACTCTTATCATTTCACCCATACTAAAATTTAATACACTTTCAGATTATGCTGAACGTATGTCATTTAAACATTAGATCGCTACTAGCACATTTTACTGACTTTCAAAATAAGATTCTCGATGCGGATTTCGATGTTATTGGAATTTCAGAGACATGGATGCATTCAGGTATAGACAGCAACAATGTAAGTCTTAATCAATATACTTTTTTACGACAAGACAGGCCCACCAGAGGCGGAGGTGTTGGTCTTTATTTGAGAAACAAATATAAATATGAAATAATTTTCAGTCAATGTGGTGAGCATGTAGAGTGTATTTGGATAAAAATTTCTATGGGTAAAAACTACTCTGTTGCTATAGGCGTAGTCTACCGACCACCAAATTCAAATATTTCATTGTTTTTTGAGGAAATCGAAGAAATCTTCACGAATATTTTCTCCAATCACAATGATATCATCATGGGTGACTTCAACATAAATATGCTTGACTTTGATACAAACAACACGGATAGGTTTTCGTCTATTTTGGAAATTTTCAATTTTAGGCAAATTGTCACAGAACCTACACGAATAACTAGTACATGCTCCTCATTATTAGACTTAATTATTACGAATGGTGAAGATATCGCCGAAGTGAAAGTTTATGAATGTGATATATCAGATCATGCACTGATACAGGCCAAATTTCACATTGGTGAAGGTAGACAACCACAAAATCAAATAGTTAAATATAGAAATATTAAGAATATAAATATTGATAGATTCAGAAGCGATTTGGCAAATCTACCTTGGTACTTAATTTATAACACGGACAATATTGATCACAAAATATATCAGTTAAATGGATTCATTCTTCAAATTCTTGATCATCATGCTCCAGAAATAAAATACTTAACAAAAAATTGTAAATATACTCCTTGGATTACTGACAACATCAAATTGATGCAGAAACTGAGAAAAAAAGCTCTAGCTAGATTCAAAAATTCAAAACTTCCACAGCATTGGTCATACTATAAGGAATTGAGAAATCTGACCAACGAAGCTATAAAAGCTGAGAAAAGGGCATACTTAAATTTCAAACTAAGTAACACAGATATCAAGGGTAAATGAAACTGAATGTCACTAAGAGTGGAAACAAAGAACTACCAAAGCAACTGAAAAACGCCGAAGCTATTAATAATTTTTTCCTAAGTTCTTGTACTAATGGGGGTCAACCGAATGAACACTTAATTAACTTTTATAACTCCAACCAAAAAGAAGGATTGAACGAACAGTTTACTTTTTCATTGACTAGCGAAATTGAAACTTCTAAAATAATTGCTAATATAAAATCGCAGGCTTATGGTGATGATGGAATAAATATTACCATTATAAACCTTTGTGGCCCCTCATTATATCTATAATTACTCACATTATAAATGAATGTATAATCAAAATTACTTTCCCAACTTATGGAAAAGTGCAAAATAATCCCTAGCAAAAACTAGTAATCCCCAGAGTTATAATGACCTGAGATCAATCAGCGTCCTTCCCTCATTTTCAAAAATTCTAGAAAAAATAATTGAAAATCAAATCAGATCTTACGTTGATCAACATAATATATTACCATTGAAACAGTCTGGTTTTAGAAGCGGCCACAGTTGCGCTACAGCAACATTAAAAATAATCGATGATATAATTAGAGCTCTCGATGGAAACAAAGTAACAATTTTAATATTATTAGACTACTCGAAAGCATTCGACACCATAAATCACCGAATACTACTCTCTATGTTGCACTATTTTGGATTCAGTGATACAGCTATAGTATTAATTTCGTCCTATTTACATGACAGAAGACAGAAGGTTACTCTAAGTGATACATCCTCGAATTGGCAGGAAATAAATTCAGGGGTACCGCAAGGTAGCATTTTAGGACCTTTGTTTTACACCCTTTACACATCCACTTTCACTGAAAAACTGAAATCCTGCAACTACCATTTATACGCAGATGATTCTCAGATATATTTCTCCTTTGATCCACCAAATCTCGCAGAGGCCGTAAACTGTATCAATAGTGACTTGAATGCAATTTTGGAAGTATCTGCAGATCATATGTTGAAAATCAATCCCAACAAGTCAGTTGCTATGATATTCGGGACCGAAAATATTTGCGAGCAGGCAAAAAGTTACGATCTGAAAATTGGAGATTTCAAAATTAATTTCAAGTCTCACTCTAAAAATTTAGGGCTTATTATAGACAAGCTTAGATTCACTGAACATGTCACTTATAAACTCAAAACTGCTTATGCATCTTTGAAATTGATATATCCGCAAAGGAAATTCTTAAGTATAGATTCAAAAAAATATTATGCGATTCACTAGTTTTGTCCCACTTTAATCACTGTGATGTGGTCTATCACAATTGTTTAGATAGCAATGACATAAAGGCGTATACAAAAACTACAAAATTCATGTATGAGACTAATTTTTGGTATAAGAAGTAGATCCAGAATTTCTCACAAACTAAAAGATTTAAAATGGCTCAACATGAGCAACCGCAGACGCCTACACACAGCCTGCACTTTCTTTAAAATCATCAAGTATAAAAATCCTCCCTACTTACATGATCATTTAACTTATAGAACTGACGTACACAACTTGAATTTAAGAAGGAAATTGGTTTTGAGTATTCCTGCTCACAAAAAAGAATTGTTTAAGCGCTCATTCTCATATAATATATCTGATACAATCAATTACATAAACACCTGAACCCCAACTGTTTCGACCTACCGATCAATACCTTCAAAAAAAAATTCAAAAAATCATTTATTTCTTGCTCAGCACAACTAAAGTGATACAAACGAAGCATTCGCATCGAGAATCTGAGGAAATGTTAAAAATGTGCACTTTCCTGACCTCATTTCTCTCTCTCTCTATCTCTCAATCTTTCTATCTCTTTCTCTTTTCCGCCATTACTTCGCTGATCTCATCCTTCTTCTCGGCCCTATCAACATGACTTTTTTCAAATGAAGGCCTTGGTGGAAGATCAGATGCGAGGTAACTTAGCAATCTGAACCAAAGGCCATTTGCTCATCACATAGGTACCTACCTACAGATTTATAAATATATATTTTTTTTTCGAAATGTTATGAAATGTGGTGTGCAATAAACGAATTATTATTATTATTATTATTATATCCTGTGTCACCCGGTATACTATGTCAAAATAATTTAAGAGTTCGTATCGAAAACATTAACTTCAATATAATTCACAAAACGTCATGTATACAGGATGTAACTTGTAATGTAACTTGTTCTACTCTCGTCAAATGATGGTTGTATATTGCAATTTCATAAGGAAATGCATTGTTTAAAAATTAAGAAAAAACTTTAAAGAATCGCCATTTTAAGTGAAATGCAACCAGATTTTTGGAAATCACTCTGCTCCTGTCGTATACCCTGCTAGTCGAAACCGTAAGATCGTAAGAAAACACTAGCAATTCATGATTGCAAGATACAGAGTACCTCACTCAGCTCTCAGTTATACAGGGTGTTTCAAAATTCAGTATCAAGATTTCAGGGGCGTATTTTTCAGGTCAAATAGACTTTTTTTCATAAACATGTGTCCGCAAACGCTTTGTTACCGATCTACAGAACGTTAAAGTTTCAAGATTTTCTTATTTTTTTCTTCATAGCTCTTTCAGTTTTTGCGATATTAAGATCAAATTTGAAACATAGGTTACGTTTTAGGATTTACATCATCCAGTATGCCGAGTGATTGTGAGAATCTACAGGGAGATATTTTTTCAGGGGTCAGCCCCTTTTTCGCGTCTTAAAATTTATTGTAGTGCGCCGCTGGTGGATTCTAACAAATGCAATGAATTCTTTGTTTTGTTTATAATTTTTTTTGTCTCTTTTAATTTTTACGCATCTGCGACCGTTATCGATAAAAAAAGGAAAATATTTTTTTGTAATTCACTACATTTAATTAAAATTTTTAACAAAAGGGGGAAAACTATTATCACAATAATCTCCATAAAAAGAAGTCCAGCGGGTTGCAATCTGGGGACCGTGGAGGCCAAGCAATTGGACCTGCTCTGCCAATCTACCGATTGGGAAACACTGTTTCTAAATAATCGCGGACGATAACTCGAAAATAAAAGGGGGCCTCATCGTGCATAAACCACATTTGTTGACGAACTTGTAAAGGCACGTCCCCCACTAATGCAGGCAATTCGTTCTGTAGGAAGTTTAAATATGTGGCACCATTTAAAATTTGCAGTGAAATAAAAGACCAATTAAAGTATCTCCTACTAGTCCTGCCCATGTTTACGCTGAACTGTTCCTAGTGTCGAGATTTTCGGATCATGGTTGATTTTCTAGTGCCCAAATATGAACGTTGTGGTAATTCGCTACACCGTCGCGTGTAAAGACAGCTCCGTCGTTAAAAAGGTTACAAATGCAGGACCCCTAGTACAGTTGCGCAGTATCTATCGGGAAAACTGCAAGCGCCGTGGAAAATCTCGCGGAAGCAAAGCTTGGACGCGCTGGATATGATATGGGTATAGCATGTTTTCGTGTAAAACCCTCCAGACAGTTGAACGGGAAACGTCCAAATCCCGTTCTATTTGTTGAGTAATCATACCAGGATTTTTGTCGATAACATTTAAAATATCTTCATCCCTTACTGGGTTGCGTGCTTGTTGCGGTCTGCCAGCATCGTGCCTTGGAGTCTAAAATCTGCCTTAGCACCGAAGCCATAATATTGCAGTTTATTTATTAAAATTGAAATATCAATAGTTTCGAAGGCCCTCTTAAAATCCAAAAAACAATATTTCAATATTACAATACTATATTTCGAGTGTTTTCACTCTAGATTTCATTCGAACTTTTTTCCGAATTCCACAAAATATATTTTATGAAAAATAATATTTAACATTAATTTGCTGAAATGGGCCAAATGCGGCATTTCACAACACGACCCCCTCCAAAAAGGACGCTTAACAAATGTACCAACCATATTAATCAACAACACAACCACCAACGCCTTGAAAGAGGCTTCTTTTTTTCACTTTATTTCTACAGCATCATACATCTTATATGGCACTTCATGCCCAAATACCCCAGAAGGTTAACAGTAATTGGTCCCTATTCTAATTGGGTATAATGTTTAACTTAAAACTACTTACTTGAAATTTCAAATTTTTTCAGGTGACATGAACCGAACAGAAAAGGATACTTCTCAATCAATCTCAATCCCCCTTAAAGAGTGACAATATATAGCCAGAAATCTAGCTGTATGCCATCCGTAGCCGGGAATATAGCTGTTTGGCCATCCGTAGCCGTGAATATAGCTGTTTGGCCTTCCGTAGCCGAGAATATTGTTGTTTTTCAAGAAAAACGAACGATAGTAAAAAAACTTGGGTAAGTATTAACAAAACGAAACGAAACAAAACGATACGGTACGGTATGGTACGCTACGATACGATACATACGATTACGTTACGGTACGCTACGATACGCTACGATACGCTACGATACGCTACGATACGATAGGTGCTGATGGGAATTTATAAAAGATTGCTGGCTTTTCGGCGAATAGGAAATCTAAGCGCGTACAACCTCTGAGCTTCAAGTCCGTTACCATTAGCCAGACCATAAACAAAATGGATGTCAGCCAGATGTTCAAATGAATATAGTTCATTTTCCATTTCAATGTTAAACAAATACACGATGAGACATCCACCAACTTTCAAATAATGTCACATGCTTCAAAACAAATCTAAACCGTCAAAATGGAAATAGCAGTCAAAGCCCACAATTCTCCTTTCTCATTGTTTCGTTGAAAAATGTAATTAACTCTAGCGAATTACAAAAAATGATTTTACTTTTTCTCGATAACGGTCAAAGATGCGAAAAAATTACAAGAGACAAAATGATTTATAAAAAAAACAAAGAATTCATTTTATCTGTTAGAATCCCCCAGCGGCGCACTACAAAAAAGTTTATGGGGCGAAAAAATATCTCCCTCGGCATATCATACATACAATCACTCGGTATACGGGATGATGTATACCCTAAAAATCTTAATCTCGCAAAAATTGAAAGAGCTATGAAGAAAAAAATACAAAAATCTTGAAACTTTAACGCTCTGTAGATCGGTAACGAAGCGTTTGCGGACACATGTTTATGGAAAAAAAAGGCTTATTTTGACCTGAAAACTACGCCCCTGAAATCTTAATACTGAATTTTGAAACACCCTGAACTGAAGGTAAAAAAGTGAGTGATCGGTAGGCTGATCTACTATGGATTATGCGTATTTTAGCATTCATTTTACGATTTTATAACTACAGGTGAGTTCGATGATATAGAAATAGGAGCTCTAATAGTAAATGAGTCTTAATTATTTGTTAAAATTCACAAAAAATTTATTTGGGAAAAAATTTATATTTTATAAAATATATATATATATATATATATATATATATATATATATATATATATATATATGAAAGTGGGAAATTATTGTCCGTGAGAAATTATGAAAAATGAATTTGTGGCTAAATATAAATATATGAATATAAGAAAAGATCTACAATTCTTTTTGTCAGAATTG
This sequence comes from Gonioctena quinquepunctata, assembly GCA_018342105.1. Taxonomy (NCBI): domain Eukaryota; kingdom Metazoa; phylum Arthropoda; class Insecta; order Coleoptera; family Chrysomelidae; genus Gonioctena; species Gonioctena quinquepunctata. The sequence goes on from JAFIRS010003527.1 coordinate 56,356, forward strand.
CATGATTCATTAGTGGTTAGCTTTGGCTTTTTGGCCAATCCATTTAAAAGATCATCAATCCTGAGAATCCAATCAGAAGTTTTAATCGCAGTGTTTATGTATTATTCTGAATCACTGGGTTGCAATGATGACCGATAATATTTTGAAAACAATTACAATACTGTGTCTTTTGTGTTTGTGTTACAACAGATTTTTTTATAATTGTGATCCGATGAGTGCGTCAAAGCTGTGTTGATTTCATATGCTAGTTCTAACTTCATCCACCAGTTTGGATATAAGGAGGTAAGTATTATTTTCTTCACTTTGAAATTGAATATCTATCTCAGGCAGCCCACAATGAGAATATGCTCTTTGTATACATTTACCACACAATCAGTTCAACATTCTACATTAATCAAATGTCGAGTGAAATGCTTATTGCATTCGGCAATTGCCAAGGTCACCTGAAATTAGGCAGGCGGCGCTACCAAAAATTTTCCCAAATTTTAAAAAGAACAAAACATGTTTTCAAAATGTTTTTTCACATTTTTAATCACTGTAATTCGTTATAAAATGGCATAACTCACTCGTCATTTACGGGTGTGCAAGAGGTTAGATTACACCCTGTATAAGCAAACCAAATATGAGATGCATTATGACGATCTCAAAAAAGCGCACTATATTTGATAAAGGAACATACCCAGCCTCCGACTAGATGGAAGCTTGAACGTGTTGAAAAAGTTTACTTTGGGACAAACCGAGTCGGGCGAGTAGCGACTCTAGGGTTATTCGACTTCCGGCCATGGTGGAGGACAGGCGGCGTCCTTGAGGTTGAAAGTCAAGTAAATGTGTGGAATATGTTAGTCCCGCCGTTGATAACGTGCATTGCAAAAATACATCAAATATAGTGAAGTTCAATAATTGTTTTGTAAATAAATCAGATCCCTTGTTTTCTACGCCGGTACCCAGGCCGGATGACAACGGATTTGTCGCAAGACGGGACATAGGGGTGTAATATTGCCAAGAGCAAGACTTTTACACTCCCCTGTTTACCAAATGGTTGAATGCACCGCATGAGGAAGTGGAAACCGTTAATATATAAGAGAGAGAGCGACTCTAGGGACCAAATCCGAAATATTCAAGAGGTTATTTGCGAAGATATGTCCATTGTCAATGTGTGCTGACAAAAAGACAAATTGATAGAATTACTTGAGTTTCCTCTAATTATATTTCATTTTGAAAGTAGGCCTTTTCAAGACGATGTTCATGTTCCGAATTTTAATCATTTTGAATATGTTATTTGCTTAGAAACATATTAAGGTAGTACCGCCACGAGACAGTTAAACTGGGAAATTATTAAAATTTGGCACACGTAATTTTAACAAGTTTCACCATCCCGAACCCGAGATATATATAATTGAAGTTGACTCAATTAACACGTAACATATGGACCATGCATAGGCAAGAATTAAAAAATCACGACAGTAAAATTAAGGCCGGAAAAGCACATTATTAAGTCTACCGTTAGTACCAAAACTAAAAGTTTATGAAAAACGAGGAGGAGCTAGAGCAGGATATCACAGATATGTGAAAAAAAAAAAAGTGATTGACCATCTAGTTGGACAGATAAATCAAAACTACTCTCGTTATTCAAAATAGTCCACGGGGAAACGCACATTATTAATTCTACCGTTAGTACTAGAATTAAGAAGTTTATGAAAAACGAGGAGGAGCTAGAGCAGGATATCACAGATATTGTGAAAAAAAACAAAGTGATTGACCATCTAGTTTGACAGATATAATCAAAACTACTCTCGTTATTCAAAATAGTCCACGAGGGAAGCGCACATTATTAATTCTACCGTTAGTACTAAAATTAAGAAGTTTATGAAAAACGAGGAGGAGCTAGAGCAGGATATCACAGATATTGTGAAATAAAATCAAAGTGATTGACCATCTAGTCTGACAGATATAATCAAAACAACTCTCGTTATTCAAAATAGTCCACGGGGAAGCGCACATTATTAATTCTACCGTTAGTACTAAAATTAAGAAGTTTATGAAAAACGAGAAGGAGCTAGAGCAGGATATCACAGGATAACGATACCACCATTTCCCCTCAAAAAAAAAAAAGTTCAAAAAGAGTACTACAAAAAAATCCATTGAAGTTTTATCGAAAAACGATAATTTTTTCCCATGACGAATGATTTCTAATGATGGGGGGGCATGCTGCGCTTTTCGGACACATCAATTTTTTGGGTAGCCGACTTTCTATAACGAAGAAATTTTATATAGTCGATGGGGGGGCAAGTGCCCCCCCAAATAATAGGGGTGGCGGCGTGAGCATATGGTCCAAATCCAATTTGAATGTTATACCTTTGGATCTCCACAAATTTTGTGACGAAAAAAATATAGAAATAACAGGTTTATCATGGGAGTATTTGCCTGGTATAAAATATATAATACTAACTTGCTACCGATCTCCATCCGGTATTTTCGATATCTTTGCTACAAATCTAAATTCTCTATTAGACAATATTTTTAGCAAAATGTATTTATAATCCTGAATGGTGACTTCAATCTGAATTCACTAGGAAAAAATGATGTAACAAAGTTTTCTAATCTACTGACATCGTATAATCTCAGTCCTAGGGTTAAAAATCCAACCCGTGTCTGTTCTTCAAAATTGACCAAATAGCAATAATTCAGACTACGACGAACATATAGTCCTGGACAAAACAACAGATCAGATCACCGAACAATATTTTACTCCTTCAGTGTGAGAAATCCCGATATACCTGAAAATAACACCCTATATACTTCCAAGAGAATACTAAGTGATTCCAACATCAACAACTTCATAACAGAACTGAAAAATGAAACATGGGTAGACGTATATTCAGCAAAAAACGTTGAAACGAAATTCAACATATTTCACGACAAATTGATGTATTACTTTGATCAAAGATGTCCACGAAAAACGACTAAAATCTTTAAAAATACTGAAAATGGGAAAGAATGGGTTAATGACAGCATCAAACAATCGAGCAAAAACTTGAAACACCTGTTTTACGCTCAAAAAAAAGATTCAAATTTGAAAGAAACATATAAAATCTCAAAAAGAGAGCACAATGAACTCGTTAAAATCACGAAAAGCCAATTTTTCAACAACAAAATATATACCTCTTCCAACATTAATAAAACTACATGGAGTGTTATTTCTATTCTGAACGGAAGATCCTCCACGAATAAAAACATTTGTATTAAACTGAATGATGAAGAAACTGAGGACCCACAAATAATATCCGAAGCCTTTAATAACTTTTTCATACAGGCCCCTTATGATACCATCAATAAAATCAACACAAAAGGAAAATCTCCAAGCACTTCTCAGAGAAGTATAGCTAACAGTATTTTTGTAAAAATGTCACAGAGGAAGAAATTAGGGACATCATAAAATATAAACTAAAGAAAAAACATTCCTGCGGTCCTGATGAAATATCAGGTTATTTGATTAAAAAAATTGCTGATTACATCATCGAACCCCTCACTCATATAATAAACATATCTTTTCAAGAGGGTATGTATCCCACCAGATTGAAGAATGCACTAGTCTCCCCGATTTTCAAAAAATCAGACCCGCATAATTACCGGCCAATCACAGTGCCTCCCGTACTCTCGAAAATTTTCGAATATTCTATGCTTTCTCAACTCCTCAACTTTTTGAACGTGAATAACTTACTTCATCCCGATCAACATGGTTTCCGTACAAAACATTCAACTATCAGTGCTATTAACTCTTTTTATGGAAACATTATACAATCTATTGAAACTGGACAAAATCCAACAGGAGTCTTCTGCGATCTTAGTCGAGCTTTCGACTGTGTAGTACACGAAAAATTGCTTGATAAACTTTATCTTAATGGAATAAGAGGTAAACCTTACGAATGGTTCAGTTCCTTTCTTGAAGGAAGAATCCAGCGGGTAAAAATCAATCACACCAACAATATTAAAACAATAACCCATGTCTCAAATCCACAACAAAATAACATTGGTGTTCCCCAAGGGTCCGTCCTAGCACCTATACTCTTTATAATTTATATAAATGAACTGCCAACTGTTCTGCCAAGAGCCTTCACCTGTTTGTATGCTGATGATGCTACCCTGCTTTTCTGTGATAAATCCGCAGTAGAACTCCAAAATAAAATAAACAACACAACTGATGCCCTACATAGTTGGCTGAGCAACAACTCTCTGTTTCTCAATACCTCAAAAACAAGTTTTACTACTTTTCATACCAGGCAAAACACCAATCCACCTTCCCTGGACCTGAACATCTGCGGCACACCTCTTGAACATATCATCCCGATCTTAGCTTTAAATCACATGGCAATAATCTGACTAGCTCTCTACACTCCAAATGCTACCAAATTAGAATCCTCAAACGCGTTTTGGACGAACCTAGTTTGCTCCTATTTTATCACGCCCAGGTACAATCAAGAATTTGCTACGCAATCACAATATGGGGGAGCTCCCCAGCAGCGAAAGACGTATTCATCGCACAAAAGCGAATAATACGTTGCCTTGCAAACGTCTCCCAGCAGACGTCATGTCGAGATCTTTTTAAGAAACTTGGAATTCTACCACTCCCTGGTCTTTTTATCTTAGAAGTCATAACATATATTCACGCGAATAAAAAAACGTTTCCCACAAACAACCAATATCACAATTATAATACGAGAAAAAAAAACGACTTCCATTTACCACCCTCACATCTCACCATTTCTCAAAAATCACTGAACGTGATAGGACTGAGATTATACAATGTACTTCCAAATGAGCTGAAAGTAATAGAACAGACGCATATTTTCAGAAAAAAAATCAAAGCATTTTTATTGGGCATTACTACATACAACCTTGATGAATATTTTGAATATTTTTCATGTTTTTTTTATTTTATTGTTATAACAAACATTTTACCTGAAATATGTTCACATTTATAATTGTTCAGATATTTATAATATTTTTATCGATTTTGTGAGTTGATATCGTTGATGTGTGTCTCATTTTATCTATATCCAACTATGTATTGTATTTTATGAATAACTTTATTTATACATTACTTTGTTTTGACTTGTCCTATAGCTTTATGAGCTCGCATTTGGATCAATAAACTATCTATCTATCTATCTATTTTCAAAAAAAATTTTTTTTTGCCTTTCAAATCGAAAAGTTCTTTGAAATTTTTTGATTCCGTCGAAAATAATTTCCTACTTCAACTGTCTCGTGGCGGAACTACCTTAAGAATATATTACTATCGTTTTCAGGAAGAGATTCAATTAATGTCATATTTTTGTGAAAATAAATGTAAATATCTTATTCACGACTTGAAATGAAGTCCAAAATCATCCCAAAATTCTTGTATCAATTTCTGTGTTGCGGAGCTAAGAAAGTTACTGATTTCCGACATAAAATTCAAATTATTCAATATAGTTCCGTTCGGAGACCGCTTACACAAACTTCCTCATTTTCTCCGATCAGTTTCTGAGCGTCTGACCCTCATTTTCCGACCGATTTCGCAAACTACTCATTAACAAGGACTTCGAAGGCGCAAGGAGAGAAAATGGCGTGTTCGTTTTCTAATTAAATCTCCCGAATCCCGGACCCCGCTAACGTTCTAATTATCCTGTTCGGCTCCGTTACAATGTTATTAATAAAAGTCCGGCACCGACAGGATTTATTGGACTCCGGGAGAACGGTTAGAGATTACAAGCTGAGCATTAAGATGCATTAGCTCTCTTCGGCGAAAGGGAATTGAAAAAGCATCAAAGTAATGGAGTAGATGACGGCGTTATACATTATAATAAGAAAATACATGTATTGAGGTATAATAGCGACTATTTAACATATAATGTTCTCGTACTCGAGAATATAGCTGAAAAACTTTTTTTTTATATAGCGATTAAATTTCCTGATAGCATTCAAAGGACCCCGCAAAATCCTTATGGAAAATGGCTCTCGGCTAAATTCGCTGAAACTCTGCAAAAAGATAATATTCGGTATGCTGATCAAAAGTCTCAATGGGCACAACCCTCCATTTTCAATCACAGACCCCCTACAGCCCCCAAAGCCCCCAAAGTACACTTTCCGGTGTATTAATGCATAACAGTTTCAATTCAACTTCAAAGTGTTTCCTTTCACTGCCCACCCATTTCTCCAACCGAATCCTACATTCTACCCTCACCCACCTCGCCATCACCCCCCACACCCCCTCCCAACCTTCCATTAACGCCCCATTACACACTTGTTGAAAATTCTTTAATTGTTTCATTTCAATCTTAGATTAATAATTAAAATAAGATGCACCTACATGCCGTACAGTAGTCAGGGAGGGATGTACTGTAATGTATATATACATTTTATATTTTTTCTTCAAATTCTCGGAATAAAGGTCTGATTCAGTCAATTCATATAATTTTTCTTAACGACGTTTCGACATGGTATTTGTCATCATCAGGTTAAAACACTAAAATTAAAAATATGGAGTTTGAGACATTTAACTTAACACAATATTGAAATGTATGCACTAAAATAATTCTTGAAAAACATATGGTTCGAAATATAACATGTTATTTAACTCAATATAAATATTTGTTACATTTATGAGTATTCACTTACAAATTATTTTATTTGAGTTTTGCGTTCGCATTGTACGAAGGTTATTGTGGGAGTGTGACCTGCGTCGAAGTGATCGGGAATGGTTTGTTTATTTTTCATGCATTTTTATCCTCTTCATAAGTAGTTACATGGGAATGTTTATATTGAGTTCTAATATATGGGCCGGACTGTATTTTTTTGGCAGCATGTAAAGATCAGTTTTCATTATGATTACTTTAAACGAAGTTAAAAGAGGTTGTTATAAATCTGGCTTAAGTTTTGATATCATTTCTATTGTTAATGCTATTGGGGTCTTTTTAATATGTATCATTTCAAGGAATGTTCTTACTCTTGGATTCCTTTCTTTGGTCAAAATTTCAACGTTGTTGGTGTTAAACTTATGTTGATTTTCTTTTTCGTGTTTTGATAAGGCTGTAATGTCGGTTTTTGAATATTTGTGGGCTTGTACTCGTTTCTGCAAATATTGTTTTGTTTGACCTATATAGGTACTTTGACAGTCTTTACATGGTATTCTATATACTGTATGAGTTTGTTTGTTTTTTGGTATTTCTGGTTTTAATTTTGAATAAATGGTTTTGTTCGTATTTTCAGTCGATGTGCAATAGTTATGTTGTGTTTTCCATTGTTTTATTAATTTTATTCGATAGTTTGTCTATGTATGGTAAAGGTATGTATGTTGTTGTTTTCTTTACTTTATTATAATTTTTATTGTAGATCGCATGTATTCGTTTTTTTATTGTTTTTCTGCAAAGTGGCTGGGGTAATTATTTTCTTTCAATATATTCTTGATTATTTCTATATTATTTTTTTGTTTTTTTAACGATTTGAACATTTGGTTTAATAAACCATTTTGAAAATTTTCCAGTATTGTCGTGTATTATTGTTGTGTCGAGAAAGTTTATTTGTTTTTCTATTTCTTTTTCTATTGTAAATTTCAATCTAGGATGATATTTATTAAATTTTTCTAGAATTTCATCAACTTTGTCAATAGGGATACAGGTTAAACAATCGTCTACATATCGTTTGAAGAATATTGGTTTGAATGTTAGTGATTTGATAATCTTTTCTTCAACATACTCCATAACCAGATTTGCTACTGTTGCAGCAATTGGAGATCCCATTGCAATTCCGAATATTTGTGAGTAGTATTTATTTTCATATTGAAAGTATGTTGAGGTTAAACATAGTTCAATTCCTTTCAAAAACTCTTCCAAGGTTAGTGTTGTGTGATTTTGTATTTCATGCCATTTTTCTCTTATGATCTCTATCGCTAATTTTGTATCTATATTTGTATATAGAGAAACTATATCTAGAGAGATTATTATATGATTTTGTGGAACTGTTATATTGCGGATAAATTCCACAAATTCCCAGGAGTTTTTCACATAGTAATCATTTTTTCCAATAACATTTGAAAGAATTTCTGAGAGGAATTTTGATAAATTGTAAGTGGCAGATTGAATATTGCTGACAATAGGGCGAAGGGAATTCCAGTTTTGTGTAATTTGGGCAACCCGTATATTGTTGGAGGTTGGGCGTTGTGTATATTGAGTTTGTTTTTGTTACCTGATCTATAAGGGTTGACGAGAACCAATTATTCACTAATTTATTAACTTTCGCTTGAAGTTTTTCTGTGGGGTTGAATCTCTCTTTTCTATATGTGGTTTTATCCATTAGCAAATTTTCTAGTTTTTCTTTGTATTCAGATATTTGCATAATTACTGTTTTGTTAGTTTTATCAGCCCTGAGTATAAGTAATTCGGTATTTTCCTTCAAAAAAGTTTTAGTTTTTATTAAAAGTTTGTTGAAGATATTTTTTGAATTTTTTGTCCGTTTTTCAAAACTGGTTTTGAAGTTGGTAATATGTTATTGATTTTGTGTCTGTTTCATTTTTTTTAATTCCTTAAATTTCCCTTTCGTAGTTGAAATTTTGACCAAGACTCAAGGTATATAAAATGTCTTCAGGAATATTTGTGTCAGTTAGGTTTTATATCCAATTTTCATTAAGTTCTATTTTTTGAGAAGATTTATTTTTTGTTTGTAAGTTATCAATTTTTTCTTTCTGTTTTTCTTTCAGTGTTTGGAAAAATCGTTCGTAGTAAAGTTGTTGATTTTCGAAAAAAGAAAAAATATACATTTTATATATACAGTTTCCGGCAGAAAGTACGCATCATATGGGATTTTTTTTTAATATAATATTTTCACAAATGTCGATACATGCAATCGCTTCTGCATCAAAACAAACCTCAAAAGATTTTGTACAGTGCCGTTCGCCTTTTCTTGTTTGGCGGGAAATTTAAAAAAATAAAAAATTATGTCTCAAAACACACTTATTTGGGAAAATATTGAAAAATGTTATTTGGAAAAGTTGTTGAGAACGACTTTTTATAGCTATGTACAAGTTTGGAAAAAAATCTGAGATGAAAAAATAAAAATCAATTTTTGCCATAAAAAAAATTTCAATTTGGAAAAATACATTTCTGACAAAGGAACTCATTACTAAAGCCCAAGAGTAATATTTTGAATAATATTTTGTAAAGATTCACCAGCTACTTCTATTTTATTCGAAGAAAATTTTAAATCTGTGGATTTGCCATGTGTTCAGCTGCTTCATAAGAGGTCACAGAAATATCTTCAGGACATTATAATCCCGATACTGTTTATTATTGACAAAAAACCATGCATCTACAGAATTTCAATATGAATTTTTTATTAGAACGAAAAATTGATTAAATCTTTTACATATAATTACATTTTATAATAAAATTAGAAGCTGAAATAATTATAAACCAAACAATTTAATGCATACTCGAAAGTTTGTAATCAATTTGTTTTTTGTTTGAATAAAAAATTCAATTTAAAATTATGTAGATACAAGGACCTTTATTAATAATGAAGAGTATCGGGATTATAATGTCCTGGAGATATTTCAGTCCTTCTTATGAAGCAGCTGAATACATGGCAAATCCATAGATTTCAATTTTTTTCCGAATAAAATAGAAGTAGCTTGCGAATATTTACAAAATATCATTTAAAATATTACTGTTGGCCTTACTAATGAGTTTCTTTGTCTAAAATGTATTTTTCCAAATTGAAATTTTTATTATGGCAAAAAATTGATTTTTATTTTTTTATCTCAGATTTTTTTCAAAACTTGTACATAGCTATAAAATAACGTTCTGAACAACTTTTTCGAATAACATTTTTCGATATTTTCCCAACTAAGTGTGTTTTGAAACATAATTTTTAATTTTTTTAAATTTTCCTCCAAACACGAAAAGACGAACTGCACTGTACAACGTCTTCTGGGGTTGCTTTTGATGCAGAAGCGATTGCACATATCGATATTCGTCAAAATATATTAATAAAAGAATTTCCCATATGATGCGTACTTTCTGCCGGTCACTGTATAATAAAAGCTTCAAAATATTGAAATAAAACAACTGAAGAATCTTTAACCTTGGAAGTGTGTAATGGGGCGTTAATGAAGGGTTGTGTGTGGTGGGTAGAATATAGGATTCGGTTGGAGAAAGGGGTGGGCAGTGAAAGGAAACGCTTTGAAGATGAATTGAAACTGTTATGCATTAACACAACCAGAAAGTGTACTTTGGGGGGCTGTAGGGGGTTTGGGGTTGAAAATGGAGGGTTGTGCCCATCAAGACTTTTGATCAGCATACCGAATACTATCTTTTTGCAGAGTTTCAGCGAATTTAGCCGAGAGCCATTTTCCATAAGGATTTTGCGGGGTCCTTTCCCAGATGTTTCGAAAAAATAAGTGATATTTATTGGTATTGGTATAGTTCATCCATTATCAACTGCAGAAGCATAAAAAACAAGTTTCCCTGTCCTAGTCTAGTCCACAAGTTCAAAAACGTGAAAAATAGAGATAAAGGTCCTAAAACATATGAGCGATGGCTCATTCGATTCGGAATCACCTCTAGAAAAATGTTTTTGAAGGATTTTGGTGCAGGTTAAAAATTGCAATTGTTATTAACAAAATAAGATGAAAAAAAAATGATATTTCGTTTTTTGTTAATAACTTGAAAAATATTAACATTTAAGCAATTTTTTGTAAACAACAAAATAGAAAAAAAATTTTAAAAAAATTTTTTTTTTTCCTATGTTAATTACTGCTATTGTTCAATAAAATAGCTAAATATTAATTGAAAAAAAAATTTTTATCAACATTTTTTAGATTTTTAATTTTTCAATAGTTATAAAAAATAATTAACAAATTAATAATTTAAAGTAACATATATCAAAAGGGCTCCACGAAGTTTAAAATTTATAGGCCAATTATTTATACCTTTCATTCCATTGTTTATGCCAATGGAGATTGGGAAAAAATTTGTTAGTTAACAATTGAATAACTTTTTGAAAAATGATGATTAAACTTTTTTTCTTCAGGGCTCGATTCTTTCAAGTGTTAAGAAGATACTAGAATTTTTTCAAATTTTTAAAATCACATTTTATGTTATAAAAAAATTATTTTTATTGCTGAACTCTCTTTAGCCGCGCGGAGCCCTATTTTCAACGTCTAATTAAAATTATAAATAATGGAGATGGAGTTCCGGGAGTTAGGACTTTTTTATTGGAAATTTCCTCCTCTTTAACAAAATTGCTTAAATGTTAATATTTTTGAAGTTATTAACAAAAAACGAAATATAATTTTTTTTCATCTTATTTTGTTAATAACAATTGCAATTTTTAACCTGCACCAAAATCCTTCAAAAACATTTTTCTAGAGGTGATTCCGAATCGAATGAGCCATCGCTCATATTTTTAGGACCTTTATCTCTATTTTTCACGTTTTTGAACTTGTGGACTAGACTATCCCAGTCAGAGGCGGAGGTAACTAATTTTATTTAGATATTTAAATATTTTAAAAATACGTTAAAATAAAAAAATATGCCATAAACGAGGAAGTATGTATTAATAGGCAATCGGATAATCATAATTTCATTTTCCCATAGTCGAAAAAAAGCCATATTTTCCAACAAAACACATCACAACTATATAATACTTTAAAACCTATTTCGATACCAGACCAGAGACGCTACTGGCTCTCATTTACTCAGACCTCCTGAAACTGGTGATTTATTAGTCTCAACGTATAGACACACCTACAAGCATTATCATTGGCTTGCGGTCACTCAAACAGCTGTCACTCAAACCCACGTTGACTATCGGCTCTTTTAATCTTCGTTTGATGTTCCGAATGTTTACGAGTAGTACACATTATATTTCGTTCCGATTCTTCGCATAAACGGTCGTGTTAGCGAAGTGAGTTTTTGATTTGCTCCCCATAGAAACAGCTTCTGCAATTTAAAATGGTTAAACTATACTTGAATCTCTCGAAACTGTCAGAGGTATCTGACTTCCTAGTGCTGTATTCAAGTAGAACCAATCAATTGTGTGTGTGATACTCACCATCACAATACAAGAAATAAAAATAATATATTCATAAACATGACAAAACACTCTTTTCAAAAAAAAATCACCAATTACTGCAGGTAGTCGCTTCTTCAACAAACTTCTTTCTTTCTTGAAGAGCTCGAAATGTTTAGAGGTTTTCAAATGCATAACAAACTCCTAACAAAAGAATGTTTTTATACTGTAGAAGAGTTCGAAAATTATATCAATGGTAATTAACTATTATCACGTGTCTACTCTATTTTTACACGCTTTTTATTAGCTTCACTTGTATGTTTGTTTGTAACCGACTCCTTTGGACTTGATTTTCACCCACTTCCAGACGTCCGAATGATTTGAAATTTGGCAGGTATACATAATTCCGGTGACAATACATTGAGAAATTTTTGTGTGAAAAAAAGCAAATGTCGGCTTCAATATGGCGGACGAGTTTTGTTATTATGGTCCGATTCGCTTCAAAATTGGTATCAGAGGGTTTTCGTGGTCGGAGATTATGATTCTTTTGTCAAAATTGAAAAATTCAAGATGGCGGCTCCAAAATGGCGGACGAGTTTTGTGATTATGGTCGATCTTCTAGTTCAGAAGATTTGTAAATGTCAATGGGTGGGGAGTTTTTTGGGGTCGGAGATTTTTCACGTTTACGACGCTAATTATGGACTAAAATGTTAAAAATAAAATTATAGTTAATAAAAACTATAAAAATCACGCATAGGATAAAAGTTAAATTATAGTTTAAAACTAAAACACGATAAACTAAAAGTTATTAATAATAGTTTAAAAAACACGCTTTTATAGAAATCCAAACGACAAAAAATAGAAAATAGGAAGATATAAAAAAAAGCGTGGGGTGCATGATATCAATAATTATATAGTACATTACACACCTGGGGCAGTAAAGTAAGAAATGTCTCAGATCACAGGTAGTTGATACCATGCACCCCACGCTTTTTTTTAAATGAAATTATAAAAAAAACTTATTTTCTATTTTTTTAGTTTGGTTTTCAATAAAAGCGTGTTTTTTAGTTTTTTTTTAAACTATTATTAATTTAAACTATTATTAATTTAAACTCTCTTTCTCTTAACGCCGAATTATTCGCTTAACTTTTAGATCTTGTTTATGTTCAGTATTGTCATTTTTACACTTTTATTTTTTCTTTATACACATTCCTTACAGCATCTTCATTCAAGATGTTTTTTTTGTCCCGTCCAATCTGTTTTTTGTGAATGGGATACGGACTCAATAAAATTGGATTTGATTTGAATTGCAATAAAAAAATGAAAAACAAACGTGTGCGGTCGGGGGACTCCCGTCAGGAACGAAGTTCCTTTACGCGGCTTGCGGTACTATTGAGTGATTCTTGTATTTATCTCTATTCACCTCAGTCGATTGTTTTCATTTATCATTCAATTCCGCATTTTGTATTATGATTGACGAATATTCGCATATTTCGATTGAAAAAACGTAAAATTCAGAACACCATCTGTTCCATCAAACATAATCAACAAAAACAAAACTAAATATTTATCAAACCACTTACCTTTAATGGCCTTTTTATGGTGACAGTCTCTATCGTTGTAGTTGGCTGCGACATATTTCTGAAACAAACATAAAACGGCGTTCAACAAACGTTTGCATTTCATAACTGTTATTTATGAGGCATATATATAAATAAAAGAAAGAAATAAATGAAATAGATTGATATTTTGACTTATTCGATATGGTAAAAAACAGACCTCATGTAATATATGAACGTCGGGGAATAGAAAAGCGATTTTTCAAATTAGACAAGGCAAAGGAAGATATTACCTTCCCAGATGTTTGAAGGTATACAATGGGAGTGATAGATCTTCTCGATTCTTTACTTTTCCTGTACAGAATTCGCACTAGATCAAAGAAGTGAAATCATGTGGTTGGTTATGTGTACTGCTAGGTTGTTGTATAGAAGAATTTTGGAACACCAAAATCAGGACCAGCCTGGTGTCTCTTCTACAATTCAGGATAGAATTACAAAGACTGCTGAGTACAAAAGGGAAAAATGATGTAGTAAGCAGTAAAAGAGGTAGGCCGAAATGCTTCCCTCAAGCCACAGCATAAGGAAACGTAAATAGACACCACATTCATTTGAAACTAGATCTGATGTAATTGGTACAACATTCTAAACAACGCAATCGTTGCAGGCTAGGTGGCAATGGATTACCATGTATGACTAGACATGTGATTAAAATAAATATTTTCCAATATGATATAAATGCACAATGTTCCCAACTAACTGTAAAAAAAATCGAAAATGAGAGAGAAATTTTGCTTTATAGCAGAATTGGTCATTGTTTTTGAAAAATTGGACCTTGTGCAATGGAGGGTTAATTTATTTCAAACAAAGCAAAAAAAATACGCAGTTTGAATAAATGATTTGTTGGTACATTCGTAACGATCTACATATCTTTTCTTCCAAAAATTATTTTCAACACCATATTATCTAACAAATAACTCACTTATAACATATTAATTTTTAATGAGGTATTTTACAATATGCAGTTTCGTGAACATATGACATAATATTTTCAGAATAGAATACATAAATCATATGACCCGTTTTCATCCATCATTATAGAAAAGTATAGGTACCATTTGTTTTCCCGGGACCAACTGAATTCGAAAAACGCTCCAATAATAATCGTATACCATATAAATAATAGACATCCAATTTACGAAATCCTCCCTACAATATCTAGCATGACATGAAACATTATCATCATCGGTATGGATTCAATACGTATTTTTAGGGCATCGTCAATTTCATGAGATGGATTTTTCCGAATCCAATCGAATTCCCTTACAATCCGGCTGCTTCATATTATATCAACATTGTTGTGGGAGAAACTCCGTGCGTGCGCTATTATTAAATTCCATTATTATGAAACCGCTGTTCAATGGCGGCGCAACGGGGAAATAAGAAATTTGGGAACAGTGACCCAATAAACTTTTGAATTTCGGAAATAAAGATTTCAGAAACTGTGTGAATAACTCAGTCTTTTCTGAAATCGCAAAAAGTATAAATTTTTCAATACTCTCACCAGAAATTATTATTATTATTGATATTATTATCTCGAGAAACGGTTTTTCTGGAGCTAGTGGTTGATAATGATTTCATTATTGAGGTATCGAAAAAAAATATATTTCTGTTAGTAGTAAAGAAAAACTTTTTAACAAAAAATTAAACCGGCGAAATACGGAACTGAAAAGTAAAAATAAAATAAACCTTCTTAGTCTCAATAACTGAGCTCCTAAACTAATGTAAGTAACTAATTTTGAGTCGGCGCAAAACAAACAAGCAAATGAATTAGGTAAGGCGTAAAATGATGGCATCGAGTTGCGCGGTGACATTCTGATAATTTTTTTGAAGTAATTTAATGATCTTCGTTGATTGTTCGTTTGGCGTCGACTCAAAATTAGTTACTTACATTATTTTTAAATTTTTTGTGACTGAAATATACTAATTACTACCTACTTGTTTTTCAGTTCCGTATATCGTCGGTTTAATTTTTTGTTAAAAAGTTTTTATTTTTAAATTTTTTGTGACTGAAATATACTAATTACTACCTACTTGTTTTTTTATTACTTCCAAAATACTTACTTACCCACCTTACTTCAACTACTACCAGTTAAATAATATGATTATCTTCTTTTACTATTTGTTGTAATATAAATATTTTTTTTGTTCTGGTTAGTTTATTTCATTACTTTGTATATCATCCCATCCTCTCATAGAATATAATGATTGTGACGGATGTAGGAGAACAAAAATAATGACAATAGCGATCTGTCATTGTCAACTAGATATGTGTACATATACCCACATTATGATTCCCCAATCTTTAACAAACTGCTTCATCAACCCTAATTTTATGTGCAAGGGCGGTTTATTTATCACATTTCTTTCAACAACGACCAAAGCATCTCTCACAGGCCAATTTTTTGTGTATACAGTGTCTTGATTTGGATCGACTGTCCCAGAGGGTATTTTGTATAGCCACTTTGTTGATATAAGAAAAAATTAACCATCTTCAAGTCGACACAGATCACCCAATTATGTTCAATACAGTTTATTTTCCGTAAAAGAACTGAAATCGCTTTATATTCTTCTTTCATACAAGTAGAGTGGGCAATTGATCTGATACCACACCTCTGCAAAATCCTCAAAGATCGTGTGGCATGGGGATATATACCAACTGCATGGCAAAAAGTGAAGGTGATCTTCCTTCCCAAGGTGGGCAGAGTGACAGACCTGACACCAAAGTCATACAGACCCATCAGTCTTGACATGATTTCTTCAAAAAACTTTGGAGATACTGCTGGACAGATACATCAGAGAAGAAATACTGAAAGAAAACCCTCTGAGAAACCGTCAATACTCATACCCACCAGGAAAATCAACAGACTCCGCCTATGCTGATGGATAAGGGCCAGTCTAGAGAGAAGGACAATCATATCCACCCTAGGAGAGGACACCATCATTGCGGAAGCAGGTGGAGGCTGCGCACAAGGAGGAGTCCTGTCACCGTTACTGTGGGCAACCCTAATGGACGATCTCCTACAAAGACTAATCCAAGAAGGCTTCCATTGTCTTGGATATGCAGACGACCTAACGATAGTCGTCGGAGGCCAGTTTACGGGTATAATCTCAAAAAGAACACAAAGGGCCCTAAACATAGTAGACACTTGGTGCAAGAAAGGACAAATATCAAGCAATGCTCAGAAAACACAATTCCATTGGCCAAGGAAGCAAAGTACCTAGGGGTAGTTTTTGATCATAGACTTACATGGAAAGCCCATACAACAAAAATCATCAAAAAAGCATTCATAGCTAAAGGCCGTTTCAACTACAGGAATATGCCCAGCGACGCCATGGTAACCAAATATAACTTCAATAGAAAATACGAAGTCAATATACAAGAAAGAGAACACTGAGAGGAAGGAGCACCCATCAGCGCAGCATCAATCTGGTAGACAGACAGCTCAAAGACCGAAGGAGTCGGAGCCGGAATATACGGGAAAAACCAAGGGTAATAATCCCTGTTAAAAGACGTCATAGTATTTCAAGCGGAAGCTCTCAGCAATACACCACAGTATCGGAGAAATAAACAAGCAGGATAGGGTCAGTCATTCCGTTGTCATATTCTCCGAAAGCCAGGCAACACTTAAAGCATTGTATGCCACACAAGTTAACTCCAAACTCGTGTGGGACTTTGATTGTGCCCTGAATGAACTAGCAAACCGTAAGACCCTGGCATGGGTTCCAGGACGCAATGGACACCAAGGGAATGAAAAAGCCGAGGAGTTGGCCAGACAAGGCTCGTCAATGGCATTCTACGGCCCGGAACCCTTCTGCGGCATAGCACAAGCAACGGCTAAGAAAACAATCAGCAACTGGGTGGAAAAACAGGCAAAAATGTTTCTCAGAAAACCATCACCTACGCTCATGCCAGACTCACTGAGTAAGGACAGAAGGTCCGTAAAGGCAATAGTACGCATGCTTATAGGACACGGAATACCCAGAGGCAGAAAGCTATGCTGAAGAGCCATTGTCGGGGATCCTAAACATACTAAAAAGGACGAGGCTTGCGCAAGTCATCCAAATATCAAGAGAACCCTAATAGATCTGCAAAGATCGAAGTGGAAATAGGCCGTAGGGCCAACCTATTACACATCTACATCTACAGAGTGGGCAATTCGAATAGAAGCATGTTTATTGTCATTATGTAAGGGGACAGCTTTGAGACTTCTTTTACTGCTATCAATAAAGAGATGCCAATGCCTGGTATCGAAACCCATGAAAGTCAGTAAGCCGCACTATAATAATCAGAAGAAAAGAATTGCAATAATTTTTGTTCTCTCGTGCGATATAAAGCAATTCTTATATCATGGGATGAGCATTTTTTTCTTTTGATCTTGATGCTAGCAACTCAGCACGCTCTTCTGAAAGATCTAAGTCCCTGATGAAATCATCAAGTTCATTTTGTGAAAATGTTTTAGGATACGATGTTTCTCCACAGCATTCAAAGTCATCCCTTACTTGAAGAAGTACTTACTAGAGAATCACTAGGTTCTTCAATTTCTTCCCCCTGGAACTGTGGTAGTTGATGAAAAACTGGTATTGGAACGTTTTCTGAATAAGGAATTGGTGAAAAGGGAAACATTCTCAATTGAATATTGACTAGAAAGATAGTGACTAAAGTTTATCTTTCAGTCGCAGATGATTCCACATCTGATTTTATGAACATCCTGTTCATATTTTCAACCAATCGAGGAATTGGTCTTCTTGCTGAAGCAATATTGGGATATTTCCAATTATTTCTAGTGTTTTTGTTGATGCCCACTAAATTGTCATAAAGCATACATTTATTAAATCCAAAATGTAAATGTTTCCTCTCCTAAAAGCCACAAGGGCATTTCAGTTCCTGCCGTGCACTCATTTGTACCTCATAATAAAATCAATACCCTGTATAGAACATCGCAGATAGAAATAGCAAGAACTGAGGTGTAGAATTACATTAATTGAACTCGATCAGCGAATAATGCTGATCGAAGAACTCATGAAGGAGTGACCTGTAAAGAGGGGCATTCAATGATGAGTTTTGACAATAATTGATGGGAATAGAACACGCAAGAAAACATCGAAAAAAAATCGGCGGATGACACGGCACCCAAAATTGCTATAATAATGTTTTGTTATTGCTCATTCATTTTAATAAATCTTTATTTTTTAAATGTGTCTTTTGCCTAATTAACTTCACCTCCATCCTCGCAGCCGCACTGCAAGGGGAACAGTTCAGGGGTGTTAAATGTGGTTTTAGTAGTCGATAGTGATCATGGCTCATTCAAAATAAATTCACAACAAACATTAAAAACTTATCAGAGTCGTTAACTCAACGTCTTAACTTATTAGCCATTATGAAATAATAGGATTAAATTTATCGATGTTATTTGTAAAACTTGCTAGTTCTGAATGAGAACGCAAAAAAACTTGAAATGGTTCAGGTAGTAAACTAGAGCTGACAGGATAAAGTAACTAGTATCGATATATGGTCTATTACCGCACATATACAAACCGAGCTGCACCAATATTTGTTTTTGTAGGCACAGGGGTGGCAAAGGCAATTCCGGAGCTGTATCGTGAAACCTGAGGGAGCAAGTTTTAACTATCCAAAACGGAGCCAAACAGTGGTGTTCTGCCGGAGGGCTGAGAGTCAATCCAGTAAACGCGAACTTGGTACTTTTCACCAAGAAACGCAAAATAGGAACTCTTCCAGAAAAACTGATCTCAGGAAGACAGCTTCCGTACAAAGGGTCGACCAAACACCTTGGAGTCATCATTGATTCCAAGTTGACCTGGCACGAGCAGATTGAAAATCGAACCAAAAAGGCTACCTGCTCCTATTGTGGGGCTTGACAACTTAAACCCTACACTGGATGTATACGGCGATTAGTCGCCCGACACTAACGTATGGATCCATCATTTGGTGGACCGGTACCACAAAGGGCAAGTCCAGAAACGAACTTGATGGCTTGTCTAGGAATAACAGGTGCCATGAGGACGACGCCTACTAGAGCTCTAGAAGTTCTACTAGGAGTACCACCTCTGCACCTTGTCATTGAGCATGAAGCCAAGCGTACTGCATACAGACACAAAGGCGCAAGCCAATGGATCGGTACTGAGCTCAGCTCTTTGGAACAAGGCAAAGGAGGAATGTCCAGTCCTATTAATGGAAAGAGACAGTACTCCGCCTGTTTTGAATTTCCCCCCAATCTATGGACAAACCTGGTACACAGATGGATCAAGATTTGGGGGAATGTCCGGCGCAGGGGTTTACGAAAGAAGGAACAATTCCCCTAGGCAAATATGCCTCAGTGTTCCAGGCTGAAGTATATGCTGTACTTACCTATGTCCAGGAAAACCTCGACAAGGACCTATCTACTCGGACAGTAAAGCTGCTACGTTAGGAGCAAATATTGTATCCAAATTGGTGTCCATCTGCAAAAAAGCCATAGGAAGTTTATCGAAAACAAGTAAAGTCAGCCTCATATGGATCCCAGGATTAGCCAAGATAGGATCGGAAAAGACCCCAGTCGAACCGGAACCTATCTTGGGAATACCCAGCAGCATGGCAATCTCAAACATGGAGGAACTGCTACAAAAGCAGTTTATCAAAACATGGCAAGAGAAGCCATGCATGAGGCAATCAAAGATCCATATAAAGGGGCCATCGAAGAAAATGTCTAAAGAGATCTTGTCACTCAACTGGGCTCCTAACGGGACCCAATCACCTGAAAAGGCTCATGGAGCTCATCGGGATCACAGATGATCCCTTATGCAGATATTGCCTGGAAGATGACGAGACATCGTCTCACGTCCTCAACGAGTGCCCCGCTTTGGTGCACCAGAGGGGGATCAACCTTGGGAGCATAATTCTGAACCCAGAGGACATCAAGAGGAAATTGCTGAATTTCGTCAAAGAAATCGGCATGCCCAGCTGATCCTCATAGCAAGTGGGCGCTCAATGGGCCCAAATAGAGAGGCCTAGGGGCACGGGGTTCTTCAAAACCGGCCCACCTTGTGCGAAGAAGAAAAAGAAGAAGGTGCCAAACCAACCCTATTTGATGGCTTGCTAAAACTAAAATACTTTCTAAGAAGATTATACGTACAAAAACCCTGGAGGGGTAGTTCTAATAGGTATTTCACACTTGATACGGTCCTAATAACAGATTTCAAAATTTTGTTCCTCACAACTCATTGACGATTTAGGAGACGAGCTCTGAGACTGAATGGGTACAATTCACAACAGTAATAATTATCCTCATACTGTGAATGCTCTTTAAGCTTCTGATCAACTATTAAGTTTGTGACGAAGTTATGGATGAATATGAGATTTAGTGTATCCAACCACTGCACTTGGAAACATATCTTGGATACGTCACTGAATAAGATGGCATGACCGTGTGCTACCGTTTCAGCGTATGCATTCAAGAATACGTAATATTTTTCACTAAAAATAGTATCATATTGTGGTTGAAGCTTTTCAATATGCGGTAACTGGGTATTTTCTCGTGTTTATAGTGAATTCATGAATACATTTTCTGAATTCAATCATCAAACCTTTCAGAATAACCATTGGATGAAGTGAAATCCAATGTTTAGTTATTTATTGTCATACACATTCGAAATGATTGAAGAACAATGTAGACAATGAGCTTATCGAATTCGAATGAACCATATTTCTACATAATGTTTATTGAGTTTTATTGATATCGAAATACAAACCGCTGTCTTTTGTTCCATTACAGTTGGTTGGGGTGAGATCGAAATAACTGAAACCCCTATCAATCTTTTATAAAGGCCCCTTCAGAACACTTAAATATGAATTACTATTATATATATATATATATATATATATATATATATATCTATATATATATCTATATATATATATATATCTATATATATATATATATATATATATATATATATATATATATATATATATATTATATATATATATATATATATATATATATATACCTATATATATATATATACCTATATATATATATATATATACCTATAGATACAGTATGTCTCACTGAGTTGGAACCATAAGGAAAACTTTTTTATTATTCATTTTAGGAAAAAAAGTTATTTCTCATAAAAAGTTTTGCATGTTCTAAAATCTAAAATACGATCATCAGTCGTATACGCGGTTTGTCAAAAAATATGAATTGTACTCAGGAGTAAAGTACCTTTATATTCGACAATATCGAAAATTCTTATTGAAAAAAGTTGTTTAGAACTAAGAACTGCGTTCAAATATGCAATTACATTCATAGACATTGGAAAATTAGGTTATGTTACTTTTTACTGTTTTTTCTATTTCTCTTTTGATTATGAAACAGATGATCACCTTTTCGTTTCTTAATGTTTTCTAACTTTTTTGCAATTTAAACCCATAATGAATGCATATGCATATATTGTGCAAATTATAAAATACATACAAATAGGTACTAAGTTGTGTAACTAACATAATATTAATTCTGGAAATAAATAGAAATTTAATGTTCCCTCATTCCACTGATGCTTCGACATATCCACCTTCTCGTTCAATGCATATAATCGTTCTTTTGGCAAATTCACGTAATACATTACTTATCATTTCTGGAGAAATTTCCTGGCATGTTTCTAAAATGATCCTCGCCAAATGGTCAACATCTTGAAATGGCCCTTTCTGATAATTTTTTTGTTTCAAGCAACACCATAAGAAGTAATCGAGGGGGGTTATGTCAGGGGATCTAGCAGGCCAAAAAAGATCAGAATATCTGTGAATAACTTTTCCATGGAATGTATGCTCAAGATATTCCCAAACATTTGATGTACTGTGGCATGCGGCACCATCTTGTTGGAACCAAATACATTGACGTTCTTGTAAGGGTAGTGCGTTCAAGAAGTCATTGTTGTGAGTATGTAAAAACTGTAGATAACGTTCGGCATTTATAGATTGGCGAAAAAAAAGGTCCTATAAATGCCACACCACACGTTCGTCTTAAATGAATATTGGTCATGAGACTTTATTACAAAATTGGGATTTTCATCAGACCACCAGCGACAATGTTGTGACAAGACAGTTCCATTTGACGAAAATGTTGACTCATCGGAAAAAATTATACGCCTCGTAAAATCTAATTTTCCTTGGATGAGATGACAAAAATCAAAGCGCCTATCATAATCCCTTTTTTTCAATGTGTGAACGATTTCTGGTTTGAATGGTCTGTATTTATTCAGTTTTAAAATTCTTGCCACTGTATCTTTACTCACAATTTGTTGCATCGACGACTTCCTTTTGCGCAATGACATTTTTGGATTTTCTACAACTGATAGCATTACTTCAAACTGCGTATTCTCGTCGGCAACCAGTTTTCGGCGTTTTCCATTAAAATGATTGTTAATACTTCCAGTATTCTTGAATTCATTTACTATTTTCGTAACAGTTGAATGATTGATATTTTCATTGGGACGTCTTATTAAAAATAGTTGCGTTTGATAGTTTTCTCCCACAATCAAAACAATTTCTATTTTCTCTTCACAAGTTGATAAAGCTACCATTTTTATGTGTCTTAATAATTCTAACGCGTTATGACATTCACGTCAAACATATCTTGCTATTTACAAATCAACAAATCATTTCTTTGTCAGTGCATCCTAGATTACACGTAACTACAGTTAAATTTGCATTGTTATTGTAGATAAAATAAGAAAAAATGATTTTTCCATGTGAATGGATGTAATTGCATATTTGAACGTAGTTTTTAGTTATAAACAACTTTTTTCATTAAAAATTTTCGATATTTTCAAATATAAAGTTACTTTACTCCTGAGTAAAATTCATATATTTTGACAAACCGCGTATACGACTGGAAAAAATTGATATCTGATGATTGTATTTTAGAATAAGCAGAATTTTTTATGAAGAATAACTTTTTCTCCTAAAATTAATAATAAAAGAGTTTTCCATATGGTTCCAACTCAGTGAGACATACTATATATATATATACATATATATAACGATCCTCCTAATTTTTTGCCATCGTTTCGTTTATTTACCGTATAAACTTCAACAGGTCCTAAAAGGACAACTAGTTGTAAGGATGTAAAAAAAAGGATTTTTTGAAAAAGTTGAAATAAGGGCAAGTTAGTTAGTCATCAGTATAAAAAATGTAATAAATACGGAAAAAAAGTTTCTAATTAAAAAAAACCCTAAACAAAGTTATTTAAAAAGAAATTTAAAAGAATTATTAAACAATGATTAACATTATTCATCGTTGTTTAATAATTCGGAGATCATTATTCTTTTGTCAAAATCGACGAATTCATATGCGTAACTATTATTATTCCTAAATATTTTATATGAGTTACTGAAGAAATATCTAAATTATTCTGTAGTGAGAGATTATGAAAATTTGTTCCCTATGTTCGTTTTATATCTAGTGAATGGTACAAAATATGTTTTATCGATGTTAAAAGTTAATAAACTGTAATCGAAATATGATTTTATCAGAGTGAAGTCGGTTTCTACTTAATTTTTCAGAAGGTTCCATTCTTCTCCTTTATAAAAGATGGCGGTATCATCCGCAAATGAGATAGTTTTTCCTTTACCATCAATTGAAAACAAATCATTCACATAAATTGAAGAGTGTTGGGCCTAGCAGTGTACCTTGAGGCACTCGATACTCTATTCTTCCAAATTCGCTAAACGTTTCATTTATTTTAATGCACTGTTTGCGTGTTCCAATGTAACTTTTAAATAATTCTAGGCAGTTATTCTCGAGTATCGATAGCAATATTTCATGACTTACCGTATCAAATGCCTTTGCTAGGTCTACGAAAACAGCAAGCCATGGTTTACCCCCATCTAAGGCTCCATAAATATAACTCGTGAGTTCTAATATAGCATCTTCGGTTGATTTGCCTTACTTGAAGCCAAACTGCATATCATATAGCATACATACTTATATAAATAGTGAGTAATTTGTTCAAATATTTTACTGAAGTTTGTGATCAGAGGCCAGTTTTTGCATCTGTAGTATCCCCTTTTTTATAAATGGGTCTCACTACTGAAATTTTGAATTTTTCAGGAAATTTTCCGGAGTCTACACATTTATTGATTATGCAAGTGAGTGGACTATGTGACATGCAATATCTTTGATTGTCTCTGCCTTAGTATTATCGATACCGGAGATTTTCCATTTTTTAGCTGATGTATGGCCTGATGTATGGCCTGTGAAATTGGGCTGATGAAAATTGAGTTAGATGTGTTTTTCTCCTTTATTGTGGTTTTTTACATATTGAAGACGGTGTCATTGAATATGTTAGCTTTTTGTTTGTCGTCAGTAATGCTGTTGTTTTTATCATCTTTTATTCGATGTATATCATCAGTTTTGCATGCACGAAACATTTCATTTATATTGTTCCATAAGTTTCTCGCGTTCTTTTCATTTTCATTTATACGTGATTTATAATAATTTATTTTTTTATTTTTTAGAAGTATGTTTAAAGTATTTTCATATGTTTTGTATTCACGTTGTAGTTCTCCATTTTCAGGATTTTTTCATTAATTTATAATACATTTGATTTTTCTTATTTAAATAAACTATCTTTTTTAGTACATCTCTTGTAAAAGCGATATTCGAAATATTTTAATGATATTTTTTCAATGGCTCCTCTACATCGACATGTTTCAAACCATATTCAAAAATCAACTCAGTACATTTACCACTGATAGTAGACTAGGAGGAATCGGCGCATGAGTACCGAAAACTATTCCACCTCAATTTTTTTATACGATCCTCTTCAAATTGCCCTACTGATGATTCAAATGCACGTTGCCATGGGGCAACCCCGTACCATATTGTTTAAACCGAAATTGTTTAAACAATTGCAAGGAATTGTTATTTTTCAACCGGACAAATAAAAAAGGTCCTATGACTTTTCACGATAAAGTTAATATTTTTAGAGATATGAATTTTTAAAGGTTCACAAAATTCATATTTGGGTACTTTTGACCCATGAAAAATATATTAAAAAAAAAAAATCGAAATAATTTTTTTTTTAATTCTTTATACAATATTAATAACATTCTTAATAGAGATTTAAAAAAATTTCATTGATTATACCTGTTTTTTAATTATCAATTTCGCGCGCTCACAAGTAAGCATCGCTTACCTTTAAGTATCGCCGTCTCTCTCTGACTCATGCGCTGCATCGGCCTCTCTGTTTCCTGAATCATTATTTATCATTTATCTTAAAAACTATTAACTTTTTTAAGATTGTTAAAGATAGCAATGTTATTAACAATTAAATTGTCTACAATTTGTTTTTGACAATTTTTTTTCTGGAATCAATTTTACAAACGTTATTTAAGCATGAATCGGAACATGTAATTAAAATTTTACCTGCTTTGCTCGCATTTAAGGGTTGTGATACGACTAGTAAAATTGGCACAAAAAAAAGCTTTAGAACTGATACAAATAAAAGAAAATCGTGATGTCTTAGTCCCTCTTGGCAATGGCTTAGAATTAAGTACTAAGGAGTTGAAAGGCTTAGAAACATTGTATTTAAATATTTTGGGTAAAAAAGGTAACTCCGCGGATGAAGCTAGAAAAATTATTTTTTCTCGTTGGTTTGGAACTAATATTAATTTATCGAAAATTCCGTGCACATCAGATGCCTTGCATTTGCATGCACTTAGAGCTTCTGCTCAAACATACATTTGGAAAAAAGCGTTGAATCCCCAATATAAAACATTAGATTTTACGAATTTCGGATACAAACTGGAGAATAGTACTTTGCTACCTTTATTTATGAACAAAAGCCCATTTCCAACTGATCTTAAAAAACCGTGCAATTGTAAGAAAGCCTGTAAAACCAAAGCTTGTTACTGTAAAAAAAATAATATTAGTTGCATACTTCTATGTGGCTGTGATTCAGAAGACTGTAAGAATATAATATATAAAAATGATATTGATAATAAATAAATACCTTTTTTTTTATCTTGTTTTATTATTTCATGCTTCTACATCTATAACCTTCGTTTGAAGAAGTTATTCAATGTAATTACTTTCTGTTTTAATGACAAAAAAATAATATAAACTGATAAAAAAGTAATTTTAATTACATGTTCCGATTCATGCTTAAATAACGTTTGTAAAATTGATTCCAGAAAAAAATTTGTCAAAAACAAATTGTAGACAATTTAATTGTTAATAACATTGCTCTCTTTAACAATCTTAAAAAAATTAATAGTTTTTAAGATAAATGATAAATAATGATTCAGGAAACAGAGAGGCCGATGCAGCGCATGAGTCAGAGAGAGACGGCGATACTTAAAGGTAAGCGATGCATACTTGTGAGGGCGCGAAATGGATAATTAAAAAACAGGTATAATCAATGAATTTTTTTTAAATCTCTATTAAGAATGTTATTAACTATTGTATAAAGAATTAAAAAAAAATATTATTTCGATTTTTTTTTTTTTTATATATTTTTCATGGGTCAAAAGTACCCAAATATGAGATTTTTTGAACCTTTAAAAATTCATATCTCTAAAAATATTAACTTTATCGTGAAAAGCCATAGGACCTTTTGTATTTTAATAAAGAATATAAAAAAAAATTTGTCCGGTTGAAAAATAACAATTCCTTGCAATTGTTTAAACAATTTCGGTTTAAACAATATGGCACGGGGTTGCCCCATGGCAACATGCATTTGTATCATCAGTAGGGCAATTTGAAGAGGATCGCATAAAAAAATTGAGGTGGAATAGTTTTCGGTACTCATGCGCCGATTCCTCCTAGTCTATAGATAGATTCTAGTAAATGTTACTAATACGTACGTAATAGTTACGAACTTTCATATCTGGTATTGAGATATTCCAGTTCCATACAAAAAGAAATAAACATCCTTCCAATATCGATTGGGTCCGTTACGGAATCAACGACATAATTACAGGAAACACTCCGACATAGACGAATTTCCTCGAAAAACTTATCTCGTTAGCGAAGTTTCGAATTGAATTTTCTCTACCATTTCGTTTATGGACCTTTCACAGAAAACTCAGTGGAACAACGCGACGCATTTGTGGTTTCTGAGATGTTCGGCTAATAGAAGTAATTTTTATTCCAAATGTGGGAATATTCAAGCTGAGAGCACTATAACATTAAGGGTAGATCAGGTGCTTTATATTCATGGAAGTGAAGTGGAAAAACGAATGGCATAAAGAACACGACGCATATTCCAAAGATATGTTATAAAGTCTAGGGAATCATTACAAGGACTGGACAATGTAGACTAGAACCAAATATCAAGTAAAAAGAACAAACCAGAAACGTTTGAGAAATATACGCTGAGAAAAAAGACTACATTACTGATGTAAGCTAATATTCTGAATTAAAGGAGGCCGTACTTGTTTAAATACAAAAATGTGAATAGTCGGTCACGTGAAATAAATGAGGGAATTGCAGCAAAAAGTGATTTAAAAATATATTTGCAGTATAAACATTCTAAAGTTCCCGTTATGTTCATTTATCTAGATCTAGATCTATAAAAATGTATTTGAGGTTCGATACTGGGTAAATGAATCTAATGAAATAGTAATCCCGTCGAAATTACTCATGAAAGAAAACTGTACGCCAGGATGGAATTGATAGTTTTAAGGTAGTTTAGTGGTAGTGTCCAATAGAAACGACTAAACGCATCGACTTAACGAAACTGGTGTAGTCCATTTTGCGCGTTTTGAAATGCGATTTCAGTATTGCGTTAATTTCAAAATTGAACTGTTGCGTACTGTTAATGCGTTCTTAGATGAAGAACTTATTTTACTGTGACTCTGTGAAGAACCAGAAAAGACAAACAACATGTTCTTGAACCGAGAAACGGAAGGCTGTTTTCACATCAATTGATAGTAGGTAGAGAGGGAGAAAACACGATTGGACTATATAATTATTAATACCATGCACCCCACGCTTTTTTTTTAAATAAAATAATGTTTTTTCTTATTTTCTATTTTTTTAGTCTGGTTTTCTATAAAAGCGTGTTTTTTTTTATTTAAACTATTATTTATTTCCTACTTTTTAGTGTGGTTTATTTATAAAAGCGTGTTTTTGTAGTTTTTTTTAAACTATTATTTTTATAATTTTTTTGAAAATTAAAAAATGGAATAATCCTATCAAATTAGGTAATTATAATCTCCGACCACAAAAACCCCCACATATCAATTTTGAATAGAATCAGACCATAATCACAAAACTCGGCCGCCATTTCAAAGCCGCCATCTTGAATTTTTAAATTTTTACAAAAGAATCATAATATTCGACTTCAAAAACCCCCCCATACCAATTTTGAATAGAATCAGACCTAATCTCAAAACTCGTCCCCATTTTGGAGCCGCCATCTTGAATTTTTCAATTTTACTAAAAATCTCCGACAACGAAAACCCTCAGGTACCAATTTTGAAGAGAATCGGACCATAATCACAAAACTCGTACGCCATATTGGAGCCGCCATTTTGTTTTTTTTTCACATAAAAATGTATTAATGCATTGTCACTGGAATTATGTACACCTGCCGAATTTCAAATCATTCGGACGTCTGGAAGTGGGTCAAAATCGCGCTCAAAGGAGTCGCTTACAAACAAACAAACAAACAAACAAACATACAAGTGAAGCTAATATAAAGCGTGTAAAAAGGTTAGATTTGTTTAATTAATAAATAGGTAGTGCAGTTATTTATTCAAATTTTCTTATACAAATATATCTATATCCCCCTGGCAGATTTGTCGAAAAATATTTTGTCCGTCCAGAAGTTATAGGAGTGTAAGTTCTCTACTTCTCTTGTATCGCCTATACCAAATAATTTGGTACGCCTATGGAATTTCTATTACTAGCCATAGTTCGGGCATCTTCGAGAAGAATTGGTTGTTACGTAGGGGAAGGCCAAACTGGTCGTTTCAATACTGGACGAGCTCTACCTTGTATTTAAACGTTTCGTTCAAACGAAGAAGTTGGACTGTGCCTTTAGAGGAACTATTTATCGTTTGTAAGAACAAGAAGAAAAAATTGTGTGCATTTATTATGATTATGGAAAACATTTCTTACCATGGGGGGCAGTTAAATAAACCACCAACATATGAAAGAGATTAATAACAATCTATACATATATAATTACATGTCCTGACTGGCCGCTGGACATAAAGACTTGATATTTTGACAGCGTATTCCTACGATAAGCACCATTCCATACCAAAAGGGGAGAAAGGGAAGGTGAAAAGAGGGGTGAGAAGGGGGATGAAAGTGAAAGTACCGTTAGTTTTGAAGTTTGAGTCATGAAAATTGGTATATGGGCTTTTTCTATTCAATTAAAGAGAAATGTGATTCAGGGTTTTTTAAAATTCAACCCTAAAGGGGATAAAATGGGGGTAGAAAGTTTATATAGGAGTACCGTTAGTATTTAAATTGGGCTCTTGAAATTGGTATTCGAGGTTTTTGTTACAAATAAAGAAACACGTGTTTCAGTGTTTTCGGAAATTCAACGCCTAAAGGGGTGAAAAGAAGGGTTGAATCTTAATTGGAAGTTTGTATAGTTTCCGTTAGTTTTCAAGTTAGGATAAAAAAATGGTATTAGAGGTCTTTGTTACAAATAAATAAATACGTGTTTCATTGTTTTCAGAAGTTCAACTCCTAAAGGGGTGAAAGGAGGGCTGAATTTTTTTGGCGGTTCCGTTTGTTTTCAAGTTAGGGTCATGAAAATTGGTATTTGAAGTCTTTGTTCAATAAAGAAATTTTTTTTAGAATTTTAACCCCTAAAGGGTTGAAAGGGGGTGAAAGTTTGTATGAGGTTTCATAAAAAAGGGATGAAAGGGAGGGTGAAAATCTTAATGGGGGTTCCGCTAGTTTTGACGTTAGGATCATGAAAATAGGTATTTGAGGTCTTTGTTACAAATAAAGAAATATGTGTTTCGGTGCTTTCATAGATTCATCCCCTAAAGTGAAAGTTTGTATGTGGGTTCCGTGAATGTTCAAGTAAGGGTCATAAAAATTGGTAGATTTCAAGTTAGGGTCATGAAAATTGGTTTTTTTGTTACAAGTAAATGAATCGTGTTTGACCTTATTTGAAAATTCCGTAAGTAAAAGGGTGAAAAGGTTTTAGTGAATTTGTAATAGTCGTCAGAAAGCATATCAATTACCGGGATGACGGGAATTGGGATAACGGGAAACGGGCTTACACGAAACGGGATAATAGGATAGGCACAAGCTAGATGAAACCTCACAGCGAAACATAGGAAAAAATAAAAATTCTACGCAGACCATTATCTCGTTTAGGGTTTTAAAGCTGGAGGGCTACATTGGACTGTTGTGGATAATTCAAATATTGTCAACGGAATTTAAAGAAAATTTTTTGTGATAGTGAACATTTAATCAACATACAATAAAATAAAATCTCCAGAGCGCTTAGAGGGCCCATCCTCCCACTTGGCGTTGATAAATTTATGAATTGGCACAGTATATGTCCCGACAGTATACTTTGGAGATTACCAGAATCAGTCAATACAGATATATTCCTGAGATCTAGTTGTCCGAAGTTAATAACCTCATTAGAAGATTAACATTAGTAAACAAATATAGATCTCGCAACAAGAGACTATCGGAATAAATAATTTTGACTTGGATAATTTCTGAATTTATTCACAAGATCGTTTTATCTTGTGAATAAATTATAATGTCAGCATTGGTTAATTTGCTATTGAAACAAGTTAGAGATTATAAGTCAATATATTATTTATCTTCAGCTGAGCAGAACTTTGTATACCAAAAAGAACAAAAAGAAATATCATCACGAGTAAAAATTGATGGTTTTTACTACCTTCTGATTGCATATCATCTACCAGATGCTACACTTGAGGAATGGGGCTGGCGGACTTGACGATCACACAACATGAAAAAAAAGGTATACTCTAGCAGAGTTTATTTTGTCTAGATAAGGCCGCAACGGATTCGGCCACAACTCGAAAGTTCAACTTATTCTCCATCTCTAACTAACTAGTTTTTCCAATAAGGTGCGTGGATATTAATTCTGGAAGTATTCAACTTTTTTGGAATATATCTAATAATAATATAGTTAATAACTTTCTTGAGGTATTTAGTTTTTTGAAATATAGCTGTACCTTGTGAATTCGATCTGCGATACTAGTACAAAATGTTCATTTCTCCTTGGCGGCCCTTTTAATCTAGTTAACAAGTTCTTTTTAAGTCAAAATTTTTTCGCATTCTCCGAAAATTATGATTGAGGTGTCATTCGATTCGGAATGGCATGTAGATATTTTTTGAGAAA
Source organism: Gonioctena quinquepunctata (assembly GCA_018342105.1). Classification (NCBI taxonomy): domain Eukaryota; kingdom Metazoa; phylum Arthropoda; class Insecta; order Coleoptera; family Chrysomelidae; genus Gonioctena; species Gonioctena quinquepunctata. Next base: position 88,377 of record JAFIRS010003527.1, read on the forward strand.
ATGCTAAGGCCGCTCGCAAAACTTGCAATAGTTATAAACAATTAAGTGAAAAAAAGGGGGTTTGGTTTTTCGCCAATATCTCAAAAACTATTCGAGATAATTCAAATTTGAAAAAGATCAAAAGAAGAGGAAATTTCCTAAGAAAAAGTTTCCGGAACTGTAGGACCAATAATTATAATTTTCCCAGAGGGTTGAAAATACGCAGGAAAACGGTTACTCCGGCTTGCGCAAGCCACGTCCCCTTCGGACCTTTAATGAATAAATATTATTTAAACTTATTAAATATGAAAATTAAAAATTGAAAAAATTCAGGCGCCTGCAGGATAGATCAATGGACAATAAACGGTAATCCGCGATTTTTCAATAAGTTATCCATTAGTTAATTAACAATTTTTTGTAGCACGAACATTAACATTGCAAGTGCGATAATTGTTAAACTATTAATCTGAGAATGTTTTCCTTTCCTGGAGCTATTTTTAAAAGGTCTAAGAATAGTATTCCGTTGGAAAAATTGAAAAATTGTTAATTTTCGTTTTGTTATTAACAATTTACTAAGGTGAAAAATTATAAAGCTTCAGAAAACATTGAAAAAAACTTTTTTTTATAATATTATTATTGATCCGTTTTCTTATGATCAAAAGCTACTATAAAATGATTTTTAATCATTTTTATCTCCCATTGTTTAAAAAATTATTATAAACAAATGCATTGTTTATGAGATAATTTAAAAAAAAATTATTACATAATCTTGATGATAATTATGATTTTTCAAAAAAAAAACGTTTCTTAACCAAAGATTTTCATTGCTTAAAAACGCATTCGTTAACATTTGTTTTTACCACATGTTATGAAAATTAAGGAACGATTTTTTTATTTAAATCATTATTTATCTTGAACTTCGATATTAAAAAAAAAGTTTATTATTTAAATTTTCATTGTTTATTTAATAAACAATTTGTTATAAACAAATGAATTATCTCATTGTATTTTTTTTCTTTTTATACCCAAAAAAAACAAAAACAACCATGTTTATTTTTAGAAAAAAAATTTTTTTATTGAACTTTAAATTTTCTGCTCTCTTTTATTTCACCACTCTGGCCTGGTTTTTTATGTTCAATTTTATTATAACTTTTTAACTAATGAAGATACAAGGACAAAATTTCAGACTCATTTATTCTTTATTGATTAAACAACAAATTAAGCCAAAACTGTTTTCTACTTTTATGTCTAAATATCTTATAAACTAATATACCATACCATACCATACCATACAACTTATGTAACTTTTTATCTAGCGTATATTTATCAACAATTTTAGCTTATAAATTTTAGTTTTGCTCGGTAATTTTTTTAATTATGAATAAAAATAAGTTTGAAAAAAAAAATCTCCAAGTTTATTAGCCTAAGCATCTTAGTAACTAAAAATTAATTAGAAATGTTAATTAATTAAGTTCATTTATAAAATATTGTAGATTTTTTTTTTCTGAAAGATTATTTTTATAAACAAATGGTATAAATTAAGAGAGCTTCAAATTATGGCTTAATTTGTTATTTAATTAATAAAGAATAAATAAGTCTGGAATTTTTTCCTTGTATCTCCATTAGTTAAAAAGTTATAATAAAATTAAACATAAAAAACCAGGTCAGAGTGGTGAAATGAAAGAGAACAGAAAATTTAAAGTTAATAAAAAATATAGTTTTTTTTTTTCTAAAAATAATACATGGTTGTTTTTTTTTTTATAGTAGAAAAAAAAAATTTTTTTTAAATTTATTAAATAAACAATGAAAATTTAAATAATAAACTTTTTTTTTAATATCGAAGACCAAGATAAATAATGATTTAAAAAAATGGTTCTTTAATTTTCATAACAAGTGGTAAAAATAATGTTATTTAACAAATGCGTTTTTAAGCAATAAAATTCTTTTTTTAAGGAACGGTTTTTTTTTGAAAAATCATAATTATCATCAAAGATTATGTTATAAATTTATTTTTTTAATTATCTCATAAAAAACAAGGGGACGTGGCTTGCGCAAGCCGGAGTACCCGTTTTCGGGCGTATTTTCAACCCTCTGGGAAAATTATAAATATTGGTCCTACAGTTCCGGGAGTTGAAACTTTTTCTTGGGAAATTTCCTCCTCTTTTTGCATCTTTTTCCAAATTTGAATTATCTCGAATAGTTTTTGAGATATTGGCGAAAAACCAAACCCCACTTTTTTTTCCACCTAATTGTTTATAACTGTTGCAATTTTTGCGAGCGGTCTTAGCATTTTCTCAAAAAATATCTACATGCCATTCCGAATCGAATGACACTTCAATCATAATTTTCGGAGAATGCGAAAAAATTTTGACCTAAAAAGCACTTGTTAACTAGACTATTTCCAGGTTAACTGGAAGAGATTGGCTAACAACTCCCTTCGAAGGAATACTTTCAATCCAGATTATTTTAATGAGCATTGTGCATATTATCCAAATCGACGGAAAAAGCCCTTAAATTATTATTTTCATCATTATTCTCATGGAGTGATGCCAAACAAGGATATCTTGTAATTTGATTAGTTTCCCTCAAAAATATATTTGTCATCAATCACCCTTCAACGTCAGTATCAATAGCTAGGATAATCAAATTAAACTCATTCCTCTTGATGATTATTTCAAAAACAGAGAGAACCAAAAATTAAATGCGATGTGCAATGTCCAAAATGAATAATGACAACGTGAAAGAGAATCACAAATCACAAGTGAGAGCATCAGCCGATTTGATAAACGTTTGCCTCGAACTTTGCGAGTAAATTCCATAACTTTCCTCATATATCCTGTAATTCGACATCTGGTGTTATCGCACTGCAACTTTACCGAAATTCCGCTATGAATGTTTCATTTAATTTGGTATGCAAGTGAGTTTCATTAAAAATCTAATTGAATTGCTGTTCGTGTAGTTTGTCGTTTGGCATTTCGTGTTGTCCAGAATGCGGCTTGCGTCTATTTGTCGTTTGAAACGAAACGTTAATTTATAGTTGCAGAAGGTGTTGTTGCTGTTAGAAAATTTGTCATTCTTTCCTGACAGAGATATTCCGCTACGTCACTATTTTTCAGTGAAACCAGATTGGTTGAAATCCAAGCTGATACCACACAGACGAAATGGAAAATGTAAGTCATTTGAGGTTAACTAAAAACACTTGTTTACAAAACCCACGACACGTGTTTCGCTATACCATAGCTTTTTCAAGTAGAACTGAATTACAATTACTGGCGTTCGATATAAGTATTAGTAGCAGGTAGTCAGTTGGCTATTAGGTAATTAAGTGATTATTGGACGAAAGATTATTCAATTTCTAGTAAACAGATTTAACTCTTTGAGGCACAGAGTCACCGGTATAAAAATAGCACAGATGCACAGGCAATAGCACAGCGAACTGACACATTCAACTCTGAGCTCTTGCAAACTAAGTTAGACATCAACTTGTATGTCCTTTGCCATATAGATGAAAGCTCTATGCATAGCCACGCCGCAAAGTAATGTGGTTCACAAATGAAACCACAATGCATGTCTGTTATATATAATTTGATATGTGGTCCATTTTATATACCACCATGCCTTAAAGGTCTAGAAAGTCATTAACTGTTTCTATGCTCAGGTATGCGTTGCTTGAAAGTTCTACCTGTTTGTCCTATATAAAAACTTGGACAAGTAGGTACCATATACTCCAGATTTGTCAGACTTTTCAATTCGATCTTTGTTGATTTTAATAAATTTCCCCAAAGTATTATTTGTTCTGTAAGCAATATTAATATCTTTATGTCTTAAATAATTAGAAATGTTCTCTGAAGGTTTGCCGGAATAAGTAATAACCCTGAAGTTTGACTTTGTATTTTAATCGGTTGGATAAACTTCCTGAATTGCCTTTTTATCGAGTTTTTTCGATAGAATGCTGTCAACTAAACTTGAGTTGACATGATCAATCTCAATGATTATGTCAATGTATTGTCACATTTAATGTTGGTTTACCCGATTTTAAACCTTTTTACTTTTTTATTGACTTATGTGAATACTTCACTGTGCACCAACATCAATATATATTACTATAATTATTATTATTCGAAGAATTTCTGACTGATGATTTTTCGTCTATGAGTGTTTTAAAGTTAACAGTCTATTTATCATGTCAATGTTATTTATTGTCGCATTTAATGTTGGTTTACCCGATTTTAAACTTTTTAACTTTTTTCTCATTTACTGACTTATGTAAGTACTCCACTGTACACTAACATCAATAAATATTATTGTTATGATTATATCCGTTATTGGTTGCAATTTGTTTAATTATATTTAATTCTTTATTGAAATTCCCTTCTGTCAGAGGAACATTCACTAGTCTGTGGATCATACATATGCGGCTACTTTGTGTTGGTAGGGATGAGTGGAAATACTATGTATTGTAATATCTGTATTCGAAGGTTTGTGGAAAATTGAAAAATCGTGTTTATTGTTTAGTTTCATTATGGTCAAATCTAAGAAGTTTATCGAATCATTAATTTCAATTTTATTGAGCGATGAATGCTAATAATGAAGTCAAAAAATTTATTTAGTTGTCTATCAGTTCCTACAAAGAAAAATATCTATACCAGTATAAGAAGTTTTTTATCAACGAGTTGTTATGAATTTAACTTTCGAGATTATCCATGAAAATGTCCGCAAGTAACGGACTTAAAGGATTACCCATTATTAACCCTTTACTAGATAATAATTTTTATTCTTCTAGTAAAGGGTTAATAATGGGTAATCCTTTAAGCCCGTTACTGGCGGAAATTTTCATGGATAATCTCTAAAGTAAAATTCATAACAACCTGTTTAAATTTACGACATCTTATGTTGCTTTGTAGGAACTGATACACAACTAAATACATTTTTTGACTTCATTAACGGCATTCATCGCTCAATAAAATTTACAGAAGAAATAGAAATGAATGATTCGATAAACTTCTTAGATTTTACCATAACGAAAATAAACAATAAACACGATTTTTCAATTTTCCAAAAACCATCGTATACTTGAAAAAGCTATACTATAGCGAAACACGTGTCGTTGGTTTTGTAAACCATTTTTTTTGTAAAAATTGTAGTGAAGTGTTTTTAGTTTACTTTAATTGTGGATTTTCATCAAGTATCGGCCGCGTTAATTTAACAAAAATAAGTCATTTGTTTTGGTGAATTGACACTGCTGTTATTCCTTTTTTGGTTTTAGATTGTTCTCTGAATATAATCAGTTTTCTGTAACATCGTTATCCAGTATTTCTCAGAATAATTATTTTCAAAACTCACACGTTTTCTGCCCATTGTATTACGTCATTTATATATTTTTCCTTTGTCAATACAACACCGTTTTTCAATATCATTTGTTTTTTCTAAACACTCAGCTTAACTTCATCAAATCAAAGCAGCTGGACTAATGAATCATTTGGTTAGAATTGAGACTATTAAACATCCTTAGACGAGAATCGTTAGAAGTGGTCAAATGTTAATGTTTTATAATATTTGTGTGAAATATGCAGAAACCAATTCTATCAGAGAAAGAACTATTGAAGTTGTTCTGTCCGAGAAAATGACATGGAATATTGGTTGGTTGAATGTTCTGGTTCATCATCTTCGCCTAAAAGAACGAGAAAATTTTCAGATAAATTAATCATTTCGATTACTTTGAAATAAACGGCTATGGAGACAAATAGGTGCGCACATTTTTTTTAACAATGAATTCCCAACTTCGGAGAAAGTTTTACAAAGTGATATTGATGATTCTTTACCAGATTTTGAAAGAACATCTTTGTGAAGAATTTCCCGAATATTAGGATAGAAGTTTGAGAAAAACGGAAAGTAAAGTGATCAATTGTCCACACTGACAGTGGTTTAGGAAAGTGTATTCTCGATTTTTAATCTAAAAAGAAATATTAACATTGTATTTTTCAATAACTTCATATTTGTATTTCTACTCTTGTATTTCAGATTAATCATTACAGCGTACTGATTCTGATTGAATACTGTATGAGAAGTTCTCAATTAGCAGCCAATCAGAAAAAGATACACCATAAGCTTAAACTGTCTGGAACTATTTCATCCATATCATTTCATTTTTGACAAAAGCATGAAACGAACGGTGACAAGTTTTCTTGCAATTTTTGGGAACATTCCAGGACCGTAATAAGGTCATTTTCATAGGTTAGTTTTGTACCTAAATGTAAATGGAATAAGAGGACCAGCTCTCGACTTATTTCAGAATTACATTAAGTGCAGAACACAAAGGGTAAAGATCGAGGGCACTTTGAGTAACTCATTAACAGTAACAATAGGAGTTCCGCAAGGTACCATTCTGGGTCCATTACTCTTCCTTGTTTATATAAACGATCTTAGTAACATCAAAAATTTAATGGTGAAATAATTTCATATGCTGACGACACTGCTATTGTTTTCACACATGATACATGGACGGAACTATACAGTCTCACCGAGAAAAACCTCATAAATTTGAAGAAATGGCTAAATAAAAATCTTCTGAGCCTAAATATCAGTAAAACCAAATTCATGACATTCACACTCACTCAAACCGACCAACCTAAAATCGAAAACATATACATACATAAAAAAAATTGCTTAGCAAGAAACAACTGCGACTGCCCCAATATAGAGAAAGCCCAAAAAATCAAATATCTAGGGGTGATGATAGATCAGCACATGAGATGGGATGAACACGTTAACTATGTGGTCAAAAGATCCAGGAAACATAAATTTTACCAACTCAGAGACATTCTGAGAAAACAACTCTTACTTATAGTCTACAACTCATTAATAGAATCAGTCATAAGATATTGCATCAAAGCCTGGGGTGGAGTGTTTAAAAACGTAATCAACAAACTTCAAACAACACAAAACTCCATTTTAAAGATTATTCTCAGAAAGATAGATTATTCTCTACACAACACTTTATCAGAAACTCGAGTCCTAATGTAAGAAGTCTTTACACGCTGCCTTACCTGGATTTACAAACAAAAAAATAAACTACGTCCCCAACAATCTAGAACTACGCGATTCACTACCAATCTTACAATAGATATCCCTAGATTCCACAAATCTCATACACAAAGAACTAAATTTTATTTAGGCCCCAAAATATTTAATTCACTGCCTACAGAAATGAGAGGATGCGAGAGTCTCAAGAAATTCAAATCATCGACTAAATTATATATCTCTAAAAACCAGCACATACTAAATATATTTCAGTAAAAAGAAAATATCGTGTCATATATCTCAGTAAAAAGAAAATATTGTGTGATTCCATTGATCCCTCTTCTCCCTCCAACTATAAGAAACCTTAAAAAACTTTTTAGGCTTAGGTTAGTTTTTATATATGTATGTATGTATATATATATATATATATATATATATATATATATATATATATATATGTGTGTGTATATATAGGTTAGTAATAATCAATTTGAAAATACCAGCTACATTGAAAACGGTTAGCTAGAATGATAGGAATGCACCACAAGCCTTCCAGGCTTAGGCATTCACTCCAGACTAGCTAACCATGCAACTTAATTTAAGAAAATTATTAATATGTTCCAATGTAATACTTACCTCATCACCTCACTGAATAAAGAATCTGAAAGAATCTGACCTTGGTTATTTTGCAACTTCTATATAGGTAATTTTGCGTCAGATCACATATTTTTTATTTTATTTAGTTCCAATTTTTTTTAAATGTCCAAACTTTCAAAAGAAGCTGTTTTTTCAGGTCGGCTTTACTCCCAAAACGTTGAGCTCACCCATCTTGGAATTGCCATTCATACCAAGAGGTTTCAGAGCATTTCTCGAGTATATCTTTAATAATATCAGAATAAGTTTCGTATTACTTATTAGTTCCTTGAGATTCTAACACATTTCTTAAACCGGGTCCCTTTAGAATCCTCAAATCGTATGCGCAAAAAATAATAAGTAAAAGTATATACTTTTTTAAATTTTGAATTATAAATATATCGAAACAAACTCAGTAACTCTGAAAGGACTGTCCAATTTGGAGATCAACTGATAGGACTAGTGCACGTTGTTTTCTGGGCACAAATTTAAAATAAAATAATTAATAAAAACCTTTTTAAAGACAAGCTTTTATTCAAATGCGCTAAAATATCTTCGATTAAATTCATAATCTTCGACCCCAAAAACCCCAACATACAAATTTTGAATAAGTCTAAAATCACAAAACTCGTCCAGCATCTTGGAGTCGCCATCTTGAATTTATTAAATTTGACAATAAATTCATAATCTCCGACTCCGAAAACCTCTACATACCAATTTTGAATAGAATCGGACCATAACCACAGAGATCGTCCGCCATCTTGGAGCCGCCATTTTGATTTTATAAATTTTGACAAAAAATTCATAACCTTTGACCCCGAAATGCCCCACATACCAATTTTGAATCGAATCGGACTATAATTACAAAGCCATCTTGAATTTGTGAATACAAAAATTCATAATCTTCGACCCCGAAATCCCTCACATACCAATTTTGAATAGAATCGGACCATAATCACAGAGATCGTCGGCCATCTTGGAGCCACCATTTTGATTTTATAAATTTTGACAAAAAATTCATAACCTTTGACCGCGAAAACCCCCACATTCCAATGAATCGAAACGGACCATGAACACAAATCTCGTCCGCCATTTTGCTTTTTCTTCTTTTCTTTCAAAACCAACAATAGCTTGAGTAGCTCTTTGGTCAATACAAAAGACAAAATTGACAAACTTTCCAAAAGTGGTATATATAAGTTAAATTGTGAAGACTGCGATGCAGCTTACATTGGTAGAACTTGTAGACCTTTGAAAGTTCGTATTTTGGAACATTTAAATAGTAATAAAGTTTCTGCCTCCGGTCATCACTTAAGATTTAACAATCATAATTTTAGTCCAAATAGAAATTCACAGATCTTACATGAAGTTAGGTCCAAAAATTATAATAGATTAGATTTTCTTGTTGATTTACACATTAGTAAAGAAATACTCAACAATAACCTTTGTCTCAACACGCAAGTCAATTCAAATAGATCCTATATTCCACTTCATAGACGCCTAAATTAAATATTTAACTTCCTTAGCCTTTTGCCCTAATTTACATTTTAGTTTTCTTGTTAATCATGCTAATAATTTTCAATTTCCATTCAAGTCAGGTTCTGGATTATCACCTTTTAGAGTCTGTTTTACTCCAGCTGTGGGAGTTGTGAAGTTGGGTCTAGTTCCCATTAGACTTGTATCACACTTCCTATCCCCCAGTTGCGGTTCAACACAAGGATTTTTATTTTTATTAAGAAAAATTTAAATTCATTGTCCATGGACACTACCATAATGATTCAATTGTTTGTTTTGATTAGGACAGGTCTAATTAGACTTCTCCCTTGAACTTATATTCAATTACGATGACTTAAATGTGAGAATTAAGAGTCTTGTCTGGTCTTCCTTGGAATACTGGAACATATTTGACAGATGACAGTCCTCATTAGATTGATCATCTTCTAGTGTGTTTTCGTATGACAGGGATATTCCTTTCTTGATTCTGATATCTCCATGATTTTGTGTTCCATGTCTTTCTACTTCATCGTTCACTTGTCAATTGTCAATCTTGTCACTTGGGTCCAGCTATCACACCAAAATAATGGTTTCTTACAAGAAATGAGAAAAAAGATAAAAATTTTAATCTCTACTGTCTAGTGTCTCTAGTGTCCTGGCCTAGAATACTCATTTTATCATGTATGTTATGTAAACCTATACAATTTTCATTGATCATGAGATGTTTTATGGTCTTTTTGGCTTCTTGTACACCTGACGAGTAAGTAACCTCACTTTTAAAATATGTCAATTTTCTTTCTCAAAAATAAAACTTTTCAGTAACTTTTTTCTATCAATAGTACTTACTTTCAGGTACGCACTGATGATGACCTAACGGTCGAAAGCGCTTTGCTACGATTGAATAAATTATTTTATGCACGAAATACAATTTTCTTTCATCGATTATTTTGTTTTTTCTCTAATAAAATGCATTGTCACGGGAACTATGAACACCTACCAAATTTCAAGTTAATAGGACAACTAGAATTGGGTCAAATTTAACTTGTAAGATTTTATTACACAAATCGGGACAGGTGAAAGGAAATAAAAGCTTGTAAACAAGATTTTTTGACTTCCAACACCTAAATCGCTTCATCAATCATTCACGTTACCTCCGAGTATGAACGAATCATTTCAAAATATTGAGGCGATGTTTACATGGGATGAGGAATTCAAAAAAATTCATCCAGACGATTCCAAAACAACGAACCCAATCATATTATTATTTTTGATAAATAGGTGTTATCGAGGAATTAATTTTTCCTTATCGAAAAGAAACCCAACTGAATGTTAGATCTTTTTCGATAAACTCCACTTAATTATATTTTAAAAGCTTCCCTGGTCTATTTATTCCTATTGCCCTGATAAAAGTTTCGCTGGATGTCATGACGGAATATAGGAAGAAGTCGGTCAGAGAATGTTTTGTGAATTAATTACATAATTGCAAAATATAAGTATACAAGAAACCCAAATTTTTTAGGAACTTTGTCAATTGTTAATAACTGCTACGCTGAAAAATGTACTACCTGTATTCATTCATTCGTACAATGCAAAACTTGTACAATTTCTCGCACTGAACTTCACGGAAACTCACCAAGTTTAGAGTAGTTCCGAAAGTTTTTTTTGTTTCTCCGCTCGACTGACGTTAGTTCGCCAACAAAGTTAAAATCACGATATATGTGCTCAGAGATGGACATGTACTCTTAACAAGTTTTCGTTGTATTTTATTTCTCGGCCATTACATTTTGTTCGCATATAGTTTTCGAGTGAATTTGAAAGTTCAGTTGTGAAAATTATCGCTAGTCAACGTAGCAAGATCTGTTGATTGTATGTATATTCTTGATGGATATTCACCACCTAATTGTAATGAGTGGAAAATATTTCATTTTTATAGATGGATATCTTAATCACAAGTAATTTTTAGTTGTACTCCCAAGCCTCCGAGAAAAAAGGGCGAGATCTCGGAATAACCAGTCTTAGCCCTGTGCAAAAGGCTGGACCAACCGCTTCACCCATACCATTAGGAACCATCCAGATGGTACCGACATTGCAGTTGTTATGAGGGACAGGAACCATGGATTAAACATGGTTAAATGAGAGGTCTAGGAACAGTCATTGGAGAGATAGTGTAAATCAGATCAACTGAGACCTCCCCAAGCCTGCATCGGCTTAATTTCCCTCGGATGATTATTAACCACCACCGACGAAAGCTGTGTAGGAGCTAATAAGGCACTGCAGTCAAAAAAATATTGCGCACCACACCGTATGGGGCAACAGCGACACCAACCAAAAAGGGAAGTCGCTACTACATTTCATATTAGCAAACAATCTAGACATACTGAACGTAGGCAACCAACCAACCCTCGTTACAGCAGTACACAATACTTCAATGTGCCAAGGAAAATAATAGGAGGACTATAAAAGAGGAGCAGATCCATATTCTTTCAGCCAGCCAGGTGTCAATGAAAGCTTCAATTACCCAGGAAGTGACGTTCCAACTGTTATGAACATGTGCAAAAAGGAATTAAGAACCCTGCCTGAATAAAATTGCGTCAAGCTGATTTGAGTGTCAGGTCATCAGGCAGGTAACGAAAAAGCTGTACGTACGTTTTTATTAGAAGAAAGCACCTTATAAACACACAAACAAAAAACAACTACACACTATTATTATTGCCTTCGGAATATCCTACGAACTTAATAATTGAACACCACCTAGTAATTTTCGATAAAACAAATATTACGTTTATACGGATACGGTCGAAAAAATCGGTATTTATTTGTTGGATGTCCATTGTTCAGCTCTATTTATTTGGAATAGTAGTCGGTTCTCCGTGAATAATTGATGTTGGGAATACGTATAAACAGTATTTGTAATATGTGGAAACACAGCCCGTGGGAAGTGTATCACATTGGAATATAATGAAAGAGACGTTGTGTAATTTACTTTCTTCTCACGTTACCTGTTTCAATGGGCATTTTATCAATGAACTCTTGAGAATTACTCGAGAGGGTATAATGCATGAGTAAAAGAAAGACACTTTCTATCACCACATTGCCGAGAAACTTATTTGCAGACTATAGCTTTTACCCACTGCTTCGCCCTTCTGGATTTTTGGTAGGGAATAGAATAAAGTCACATTCATGATCAGCACTCAAAATTTTCGATATAGTTGTTTTCCCAACTAGTGCGGAAAGTTATACTTTTAAAAGTCATTTGTGACAGACTTGTGTAAGAGATAATTGTTACGAAGGTCAAAGATCGAAATAAGTATTTAAAAAAACTATCACCAAGAAGTATTTGTAATATATCCTCTTGCATAACAGTTGACAGTTGGTAGTCCATAAAAAAAAACAGATTTTTCCTTTGAAATGTTTACGATAATTCCTTAATAAGCCAAAAAATGTATTACCAACCAAAACTTCGCGGATCCCAAAATTTGGACAAATTTGACAAATATTTTTTTATTTTTATTATTTTTGAATTTTGAACCACTGTTATCTGTATATATTTAAAAATAGATGTTAGTATTTATGTATGAGATTGATAAACTTCGACACCGTTTGACCGATCACCATGAAAGTGGGCCATCTAAGTGTTTCTTCATGGAGAAGGTATCCATTTTACTTCAATTCGCCACTAGATGGCGAAGCAGCGCATCAACTTCTATACCGCTCAACGGATCGCCATGAAAATTGGTATAGAGTTGAAGTGTCGCCGCAGTGGCGGAATCGGGCGAATCAGTCCACATAGTGCAATGTATCTGCATTTGCCCCTTTGATAACAGTATTTTTAAAGTATCATAGTTGAAATGTTTTTGTTACAAACGTGAAAACTGCGGTTGCATTGTGATGCGGTCTGTATAACCTTTGAATTAAACTGAGTCCCGGTTTCGGAAATTGCGCTAGTAATTTATTGTCAAGTGAGCAAGTGCTTGCAACTGGGTTTTAACCCACTGTAGAACAAGCCAATAGACTATTGACGGTCTTTATTTTAATTTTTTCAAGAAAAAAAAACTAAATTCTAAAGAAAAACTATTTTGCCGATAACTCTCAATATTTTTCCTACCGAAAAATATATCGAAAGAATGGACGAACTTCAAATCAATTCGTGCGCCCGATTTGATAACATAATGGAATTTCCTATACTTCCTTATATTATCTCAACTCTTCGTGCAAAGTATAGTCACACTCTCTTTGTCCAAAAATGTTTCTACATATAATAATTACATATTATAAGGGCAGCTGTTGTCATCAGGGTGTATGTAGAAAAATGGATTTTTCTACACAGAACACCAATTTTGTTTCTATACTATAATGTAAGGCACAGATATTTTGGTTTACCACTAGTCCGTCGGACTTGGATACATGCCTTCGGCTTAATATGCGAGGTCTTTTTTTTGAATAACTTTTCATTCTTTATATAAAAATTTGTACTTTTTGTCTTTTTTCTCGAGGGACTACTATTCAAGTTATAATATAACTTAATAATTGACTTTTACCTCTCAATTAAAATAATCTAATTGAATTCAATTTCTCTTTCCTCAACTTCAGTTGAGAAAATAATACACAAAAATTAACTTCAATAAATCTATTAACAAAAAAAAAGGTAAAAACTATAGTACAGCTCGACGCTTGTCGAATAAAAAAAATGGTCAATCATAATATAAAATGTAAACTAAAAAAAAACACTCTCCTTTGGAGAATAAAAGAACAACAACGAACAGTTTGAAAATATTACATATCGGTTCTGAAATGAAAGGGGGCTTGTACTTCCGATATATATATATGTATATATAGTGATTTCCTATTATCGAAATATAAAACCGGTTTTACCCCGTGGCTCTCATAGTTTATTGTTACCCGCGTAACTGACTTTCGTTTTTCCCAAATTACCAAAAAGTTGTGATCGTCTGAGGTTAGTCTCAAATTTAATAGACAAACTCCCAATATACTCTGGTATGTATACCCCTAATCTGGTATTAATTGTGCATGAGTTTCACCCCGTGAATCAATAGTTAAAAGCTATGCATCAAGTAAGATTCTCTACTTAAGCCAGCGACTTACCCCTGTAGTTCCCATTTTCCTCCCAGCCTCGAATATAATTCCCATTTCCCTCGTAGCCATCTGTGGACACTCGAATCAGATTTCTAATTTAAACACACTCGTCTTCTGAATTGACGATTAAAATAAAGTTTCCGATATCTACCCGCGATAGTTTCTGCCGTGGAACCATTATATATCGAGGCGGAACCCGTGCCGATCCCCTCGAGGTTCGCGAAAAGACTCTCTCCGGACCTGTTGATCTTTTTCCATTCTAAAAACAAGCGAAGAGCCAAGTCGTAGTCTGATTGGCTACCCAATTTCATTCGGGCGGAATTTATGGTTCAAAGTCCAACGGCTATTATTCGCGTCCCGTGTATATTTCCGATTCGACAATTTGCCCGGCTGTGTTGAATCAATGAGGATCTGTTTAACATTTCCAGACTAAATAACAGTTAGAATGTTACATATCTGTAAATGTCAATGACTTCCAAAATGAATGAACTCATCTGCACGGCAGAAATATATTTTTTATATCCGCGACGACTCATTTATGTATTTCGAAGTATGAGCTCCATGTTTCATATTAATTTCGTCCAAGAAAATGGAATAATGAATCAAAAATTGAAATAACTCACCCTGGAACCAATGAAAAAACAAAACAATAACACCTACAGAGTGTTACACCACATTGTTTTCGAGAATCAGTCTGTAAAAAGCAGCAGCATTGGTGCTATCGGGTCACGTGTGTCAGGTGCGGAAAGTGAAAAAATTATTATTCCAGCATACATGCGAAAGTGATTAGCCAAGTAGTAGCGACGACAAATCAGTACTCTGTCGAATTAGAGGTGAATAAATATTTTCACAATTAATTGATACAATTTATTAAAAACTTACATGTCTAATGTTGCAGTAAAGTACACGAATAAAAAAACTACTAAAGAAATATGAATAGATATGAAATAAATATATATAATTATATTGAAAATATTGTTTTATTTTTTACATACATACATTTTAACATATTTTTCATATTGTTCGTTTACTGTCTGATTTTGACTAAAAAAATTATTTTGAATGTGTATTACATAAATAAAATTATGTTTCATCCATGTTTTTTAGATTACTGTAATCATTAGTATGAAAAAATTCAATTGTTTATATCAATGTGAAAATACATTCTAATATCTTAATGTCACCGAGTTTTTCAACCCAAAAATGTAGAAAGAAATTGTGAATTGACTTTGAAAATGTATACACCGTACAAAGTAATTAATAATATTGCATTTATTGCAATTTGTCAATACTAAAGTGTTCAAAATCATTGAATATCGATAAATATTGAGAATATCATCGATCCATTGAGAAAAGCATTTATATAGTTTCCAAAGTAAAAAAAATCAAGTGGAGATAATTCAGGTGACTGAGATGGTCATTGAGAAAAAGTTATAGTAAATACCTGTCCACCTCCATACCGCTTTTAAATTTTTTTCACTTCAGGTGATACATCGAAGTTTGTAATCCAGACAGTTCACACACAACGCTCTTTCCACGATTACTTCACGGTATAAACTGAAAGGGTTCAAGCACCAAAAGGCCAAAGCAGTCTCGAATATAAAGCGATTTGACGGGATTTAACCTCTGTGACAGTCACGATTCTTAAACGCCGTCACGACCGAGATAAAAGTGCCCGAAAGCAGATCGTCGTGGACAATAAGTCCCCCGTTTCGAGTTAGTCTCGAGAAGGTGTAATCCGGTGACAGGGAAAAGCATTACCTATTCGGCGGGTGTAGTCGCCATTGAGGCACACACATCTGTTCAATGAGAAAGAGTCTGCGAGATCGCATCTACAATGGGGCTCGATGTCGCAGCGGGTGATTCGAAAATCACTTAATTATGGAAATGTTGAGTGTGTAGACGGTATTGTATTATCATCCATTCGATGATGGTATAGTATGCAGCAATCTTGTATCGATTGCTAAGTATGACGTTTCTCATGTGAGCGGTTGATTTGGAAAGAATACTTGAGTTTTTCTATGACTTCAGAAAATATTCTGCATTTTCTTATACAGGGTGTTAGTGAATAAGTGCGACAAACTTCAGGGGGTGATTCTGCATGAAAAAATAATGACAGTTTGCTATATAACTTTTATCGCAAATGCTTCGTTTTCCGAGATACGGGGTGTTGAAGTTTTTCTTAAAAACTGACTATTTATTGCTCTGAAACCGGTCGAGATATGCAAATGAAATTTGGTGAGTTTTAAGAGGTAGTTATTGCGTATTTTTTGACATGCAATTGAAAATTTTATGTTCATCATTGGCGCGCATACGGGTAATTCAATTTTTTTAAAGAAAAAATGGTACGCCACTGAGATATTAAAAATCATTTTTGAATTCATCGTTCAATTTGTGACAAAAAATCTCTCTTGCCTTTTTTTCGTATGGGGGCGCCATTTTTATGTAAAAAAAATTGAAAAATAAAAACTTTTTAACAAAAAATTAAACCGACGAAATACGGAACTGAAAAGTAAAAAATAAAATAAACCTTCTTAGTCTCAGTAACTAAGCTCCTAAACTAATGTAAGTAACTAATTTTGAGTCGGCGCCAAACAAACAAGCAAATGAATTAGGTAAGGCGTAAAATGATGGCATCGAGTTGCGCGGTGACATTCTGATAATTTTTTTGAAGTAATTTAATGATGTTTGTTGATTGTTTGTTTGGCGCCGACTCAAAATTAGTTACTTACATTAATTTAGGAGCTTAGTTACTGAGACTAAGAAGGTTTATTTTATTTTTTACTTTTCAGTTCCGTATTTCGTCGGTTTAATTTGTTGTTAAAATTTTTATGGCTAAAATATACTAATTACTACCTACTTGTTTTTTGATTACTTCCAAAATACTTACTTACCCACCTTACTTCAACTATTACCAGTTAAATAATATGATATATCTACTTTTACTATTTGTTGTAATATTAATTATTTTTGTTGTTCTGAATACTTACTTACCTACGGATGTGGAAAGAAATAATGTCAGTAGCGATCTGTCATTGTCAACTACGTATGTGTGTGCCAATGTTCATAAGTGAAAAATCAATTAACCCCTATTTTTCTACCCGTAAGGGTATATAATTCCATTCGAAATCTAAATATAAGGTATACCCTATCTATTAAAAAAAGAATCATCCAAATCGAAGAACCCAGTACAAAGTTATGCCTGATAGAATCGGTTAACGGACCAGAATTCAGAGGGTGAGTGATCAATATCCTTCATGTTGCTACCCTTAGGGGTGGATTTCATCTTTTAAATTCAAATGGGACCACCTTCGAAGTACACCCTATCCACTGAAAAAATAATTATCGGAATCGGACGCCTCAGTAAAAAGTTATGCGTGATCATACTTAAAAAAAATGATGGAAAAAAAAATTATGGAAAAAAAAATATACGGGTCGACTAGAGAACCTCCTCCTTTTTGGTTTCGTCGGTTAAAAAATAAAATATCTTAACGCGTATTTGTCATTACTTTAATACATTATCTAGTAGCGATGCTAGCTAGATGTCAAATTAGCATTTCTTCATTTTTAAGCTTTTAGTTTGGTATAACATCAATGATAATAAGTAATTAAATTTTCTTTTGAACGAAGAATTCAAAAATGATTTTTAATTTGAAATATCTCAGTGGCGTACCATTTTTTTCTTTAAGATCATTACACGTATGCGCGCCAATGATGAAAATAAAATTCTAAATTGAATGTCAAAAAATGCGCAATAACTACCTCAGTATTCACCTGAAGACGATTGCAGATACAAGCATTCGAAACGTCATGAAAACCTTTTAAATCCATTAAGACGATGGACGTCCGAGACGAGAGTTATCAAGTTACCACATCGTCTACAACCTTAAAACATACCTCTTAAAACTCACCAAATTTCATTTGCATATCTCGACCGGTTTTTAAGAAAACGAAGCATAAGCGGACAAAAGTTATATAGCAAACTGTCATTATTTATTCATGCAGAATCACCCCCTGAAGTTTGTCGCACTTATTCACTAACTAACACCCTGTATAACAGGTACGCCATAATTTTCTGATATATCTGTCTTGTTTTCGTTTGCGAAGGAAATGCAAATCGAGAGAAGATTCAGTTGATCAAACTATAAGTACACTTATAGTTTGTATTTCTAGAATACCAAAACATAATACAACGACATACCATAACTCATTTTCTTGTGTCACAGCCCGACTGTGGAATGATTTGCCAGCTGAATTCAAAAACACATCTTTGTTTTTAGAAAAAAACATTAAAGAATATAATTATTGTTAATCTCTATTTCTAATTATACCTTGAGGGTTGGATATTGGTTTTTTACGATTTGTGGCTGAAATATGCATCATATCGAACAAATTTAACTGAAAAATCTAAAACTTTTGTATAAATAATTTTTCAACATTACTCGAGAATTCACGAGAAAAACGCTAAAAACAGTTTTTTTTTTATTTTAATCTCCCGCGAAATAAAAAATAATTAAACTTGGTGTAAACAATCTTTTTATGTGTTTTTTTGAATAAGATGTAATTTTCTGGAAGCAAAATATTTATTTTTCGATTGTATACAAATTTAAATTAAAAAAAAATCTATTGAAAAAGTTGGTTTACAAATTTTCATATGTCTAACTTTATCAGTGCTCATTTTCTTCGTTGAAACCTCGACTTTAAGCTATTAGCTATTATTCGAGAATAAATGTTGTATTCTATTTAGAATAATATAACATTGTAACTACTGTCATCATTATTGGTAGATTCAATATTTATATCTATGTATGAACTTCTATATCTTTTCTTTGCGTAGCTCTTAGTATCATCATCATTGTTATATGTAATTATAAGTATTAGTCATTTGTGTTGTAACTTATCGAATGGCAGGGTGGAAGATCAACTTAGTCGAACCCTGACCATGTTTACCCGAATATTTTATACAAATGTTATGTTATACTTATATGTATTTATTTCCTGGGTAAATAAAAAAACTTTTTAACAATAAATCAACTGAAAAGCAAAAAATAAAATAAACCTTCTTAGTCTAAATGATAATTGAGCTCCTAAACTAATGTAAGTAACTGATTTTGAGTCGGCGCCAAACAAACAATTATCGAAGATCATTATCTATGAAAGAAGTCATCAAAACGCAGCCGTGCATCTCGCTGCCATCATTTTACGTTTCACCTAATTCAATTGCTAGTTTGTTTGGCGCCGACTCAAAATCAGTTACTTACATTAGTTTAGGAGCTCAATTATCATTTAGACTAAGAAGGTTTATTTTATTTTGCTTTCAGTTGATTTTTTCGTCGGTTTAATTTTTTGTTAAAAAGTTTTTATTTTTTACTTTTCAGTTCCCTATTTCATCGGTTAATTTTTTGTTAAAAATTTTTTATTTTTCAATTTTTTGTGGCTAAAATCTACCAATTACTACCTACTTGTTTTTCTATTACTTCCAAAATACTTACCCACCTTACTTCAACTATTACCAGTTAAATAATATGATTATCTACTTTTACTATTTGTTGTAATGTAAATTATTTTCGTTGTTCTGGTTAGTTTATTTCATTACTTTGTATATCATTCCATCCTCTCATAAAATATACTGATTTTGACGGAACAAGAATAATGTCGTTTGTTTGAAGGTTGTAGACGATGTGGTAACTTGATTACTATATATATATATATATATATATATATATATATATATATAACTCCTAGAAGAAGTATTGAAACAACTCCGGAGAACGAAGACATCTGAAGAGCAACAACAAAGCACAGTGGTCTGCCTTCCGTACATCAGAAGTGTCTCCGAGAAGATCAGAAGGATCGGAAACAAGTTCAACATCAAGAGCTGCTTCCAATCCGGCAGTACTTTACGGGGTTTCCTGACCAAGACCAAACCTGACAACAAAAATGAAATCAGTAGGAATTGCATTTATGAAGTTCCATGTGAATGCGGAGATTCCTACATTGGAGAGACAAAGAAACCGTTATCGGTAAGATTGGATGAGCACAAGAAATGGTCTCAACGTGGAGAAACATCAAAATCGGGAATCGCTGACCACACCTGGACTGAGCACCATCGAGTTCTATGGGACGACGCAAGTGTTCTACATAGAGAGGAGCATTGGTTCAAACGAAAGTTCAAAGAGGCCGCCTACATCGAAGCCAATAACGCCTTTAGTCAACCAAGCGTTGAGATCAAGAACGTATGGAAACCCCTGATTACTCTTTCTGGCGGGCTGCAGAGGCGCGAAACTTCACGCACCACCACACCGCGCGAAACTTCACGCACCGCTGCACATGGCGGAATTGCACGCATCATTGCGCCGACAGTCATATAAATTGGTAAGTAGCATCTGAACTTGTCAGTATTCACCTGAAGACGATTGCAGATACAAGCATTCGAAACGTCGTGAAAACCTTTTAAATACATTAAGACGATGGACGTCCGAAACGATAGTAATCAAGAATAATGTCAGTAGCGATATGTCATTGTCAACTACGTATGTGTGTGCTAATGTTCACTAGTGAAAAATCAATTATCCCCTATTTTTCTACCCGTAAGGGTGGCTAATTCCTTTCGAAATCCAAATATAAGGTATACCCTATCTATTAAAAAAAGAATCATCCAAATCGAAGAACCCAATACAAAGTTATGCCTGATAGAATCGGTTAACGGACCAGAATTCAGAGGGTGATTGACCAATATCCTTCATTTCGCTACCCTTAGGGGTGGATTTCATCTTTTAAATTCAAATGGGACCAAAGTCGAAGTACACCCTATCCACTGAAAAAAGAATTATCGGAATCGGACGCCTCAGTAAAAAGTTATGCGTGATCATACATAAAAAAATATGATGGAAAAACATAAAATATACGGGTCGAATAGAGAACCTCCTCCTTTTTGGTTTCGTCGGTTAAAAATAAACTATAATCACTTATATCTCGATACTTGAATTCGTATTCCATAGGGTTTCCTACCCCTAGGTGTTTTTTTTGTTGTACTCTTAGTTTCACTTGCATATTTAAACACATAAAAATATTAATCTATAGTTCCATACATCAAATAAAAAAACAAAACCATAAAAAAAATTGTAATTAAAAAAATACACCTCCGCTTACATCCTAAACACCATCCAACAATCGATCAAAGCTAGTCCTTTGCTCAAAAAGAAGAAAATATATAAAGCAATCCTTATAAGAATAGGACGCACACGTCCTAACACATGGTTTCCAGATGTGCTCGGAAAATCCGCTCCAATTAGAGAAATGGACTTTTTCCGGAAAATAGAATGAAATGTTTAAAAAATGTTAGCACTCACAGAGACCATAAGAAAAATAATTTAGTGTCTGGGCAGAATTTGTTAACAAGATTTGTATGCCCTCTCTCCGGAACATCTTTCCTACCGAAACCATAAAAATAGTAACAGCTTAGAATTAGTCTTAAAACTTAGTATTTACAGAGCAAAAAATAATATATTTTAGTGCCTAGTTAAATCTTGTTCTAATGCCTTGGCACAAAACTTTTTTTAATTTGGTTCATTACTATAGCTATCGAGTAACAGCTTCAAACTACATCCAAATTGAAGACCAAAAATTTTTCTATTAGAAAAAACATTACTACGTTTATGCCTGTTTGAAATACACCTGGCACAAGACTTTATATTTCTCAAAGTCTTATGCTATTATAGTTTTCCCAATATCAATTGCAGAAGCATAAAAAAGTCTTGCGGCGAAATCCTGTGAGCAGCAGTGGCGGAGATAACTAATTTTATTTAGATATTTTAAGATTTAAAAAATACTTCATAAATAATGAAAAATGAAAAAAAATTAAAGACAAGCTTTTATTTATACAAATACGTTCAGAAAGAAAAATAATTTCTTTCATTGTTTGATGTAGGTTATTATTATATCCTAAAACGTATTTCGATCGGCACACACCAAGACCATAGACGCTTCTGGTTTTTAATCTTTCAGAGCTATTAAAACACAAATATAACGCGTGATTTATGACCTCCCATCGTAGACACACCTGCCAGCATCGATGTCCAACTCGATTGGCCCTGACGAATCGGGTGTACAATAGACAGCCGCCACTCGAGTCCACGTTGACTATCGGCTCTTTTGATCTACCGTTTGCCGACGGAACATGTTTACGAGTAGTACAGATTATTTTTCGTTCTGTTTTTTCGCATATACGCTCGTGTTAGCGAAGTGAGTTTTCATTTGCTCCCTATAGAAACAGCTTCTGCGATTGATATTGGATGGACTCTACTAATATATCCTATTCGTGAAGTATTCAGATATAATCAAATAATCATCCAATAAACAATTATAATTATTTCTAATAGAAAAATGTTTAAACTTCAATTTGGTTGTAGTTTGAAGTTGTTGCCTGATAGGTATAGTAATAAACAGAAACAAACATAAAAAAGTTTTGTGCAAAGGCATTAGAACAAGTTTCAACGAGTCACTAAAATATATTATTTTTTTACTCTGTACTAAATTTCAAGAGAAATTCCAAGTTGTTACTCCTTGGTATGGATGCAGAAGGAAAAATGTTCCGGAGAAAGGGCATACAAAACTTGAGAACAAATTCTGCCCAGGCACTAAATTATTTTTGTTATGTTCTCTGTAAGTGTTGGCATTTTAAAAACATTTCATTCTGTTACTCGATCGACGAGGTTTTTTGCAGCCAGCTCTTAGAATAGGAAATGATTTGTTATGTGACAAATAATCGTCCCAAAACAAATCATTTTTCAATTTCGAACGGAACTAAAAAAAAACTGTCAGGTGTATGGTTCGAACCGATGCTCCCATTCGATAACCAGAGCTTAAATATGGCGCCTTGGACTGCTCGGCCAGCTCGGTGAATACTAGATCTTAAAAAGTATTTCCAAACTGTTAGTACATTGGCATGGTTGCTTTTTCCGAAAAAGGGCCATACAAAACTTATGCACAAATTTGGCCAAGGTAGTAATAGTTAGAAGTTAAAAATTCCTGCACTGCAAGGCTTTCTACTTTAAAATCAATGAAGAAAATACGTACTTTCGACCGAGGTATAAAGAAAATGATTTATCTTATGTTTACTCGACTGGCCAGGTTTTATACAGTCAGCTCTTAGCCTATGAGAAAAGTTCGACAAATTTCCAGAATTCATCAACAGTGGTTGAAATTTTAGGTTTGTTTTTTGTCAAAACAATTAATATTTGTGGAAAACTGAAAATTAAAAAGCGTGTCATCACCAAAAAATAATCAGACTTTTTCAGCAATGTATCACCGACTTAGTGTTGCTGGACACCCAGGAACACCTTGAAATTATTTGCAGTCACTTTCCCAAAATATTTGGTTCACCCTGTAGAATGGACACTGATAGGAAGAACGGCCGTTCATGACGCATCCCGCCCACAAGGGCTTCTGAAAAGACCCTTACTAAAAAAAATGCAAATGAACTGTTTTGATTTGAATTATTATCCTCCAAATGTTGTACTTGAATAATTATTTCCTTGAGAACCGAGGGAAAAATCGTCGGACTTGCTGGAGAGGCATAAATTAATCAAACTTCTGCCATCCTTCCCTTCAATCCATTTAAAATAATCTCAGAGACCCCTACTAAACGAGTTCCACTTAGACGTTAATTCATTCTCATTCATTCTTTCAACAATACGTGGCACCGGAAAACGCGTTCAAATATGAACGACAGACGTAATAAAACTGCTATTTGTTCGAATTAAAGACCATCATGTACATCATTTGAGTTGCGTTCAAGTTGACATCTGTCGAGGGAGGAAATCTGATTAGGATTTAGGTACACGTTCTCAATGTGGGTGAATACGTCTAGTGAAATATTAGATGTCTCATATATGTCGGTGCAGACTGCAAAAGAGAGTAGAGAATTTGAATTGAATGTTCTGAAGGGGTGATATGAAAGAAATTGGTTGATCCCAGCTAATCTCCAGTTTTCGTTATTCGCTGTGAGCATGACTGGTATTGCCCTCTAGTGACTCGATAGCTGAAGTTTTCCTGGTTTATTTCCAATACTCACTGTGCAACAATTTAATTTTTTTAACAATTTCTATATAATCTACCAAGATGTAACAATTTTGTGCTTACTACTAGTTCCAGATGAATCGGAAGTTTTTTCTGTGAAAAAAAAGGAAGTAATTGATGAAAAATATGTGTATTGATACGAAAGTTTACCGCATTTGGAGGTTATGCTGCGTTATGTATGTCAAGTTATAGATATTTTGGACATCATAAAGTAATGCTACTTCTGTGTACTTTTAGGTACGCCAAGTAATGTGCTTGCTCGTTAGTGTATTGAGGTTGCAGGTTCATAAGGTCTAGAGAACATAAAAAAGTTAGGGCCCCAAAAGTAGTTTGACAAATTTAAAAAAATAGGTACCCATATAACACTGGCTAGCTTTAACCTGACGGGAAACCTCTAAATGACATCAGATTCAACGCAAAACTATTTAATGGAATTTTCAAATAATATAATAATCAGAAAAGAAATGAGGTTCACAATTTTAGTTGAATATGGGATCCCACTTTTACTTTTGCAAAGATATAAGAACGTTGAACGGTTCCTAAATAATACTAACAAAACTCTCTAACAATTGTCAACAAAATATTGCGTATTGCTTATACAGTACAAGTTCACTCTTAGTACTTAAAGTTCATTACATTTAACAGTAGTTATTGCTTTTGTAACCAAAACCAGTTCCTGAAAATTAAAACACAAATCCTCTGCGAGGATAGAATGCCAGTGTATGATAGACAACTCTGAAATATTTATCGAATAAAAACCTCATGTCCCGGAATTAGAGGTTGAAATATCGTAGAATAACAGAACACTTATCTCTTTGCTGCAGTTTATGTGATGCCGTCGGAAATGTAGGCATCAAATTTACAAGTACTATTTTTGGTACTATTTTTGCAATCGACTACACAGCAATAGCGAGGGCTCGTTGTTATTATATGTAGGCTATGATACTACCCAACCGTGACCATTGCCACTACGATTACCAGGATTAATACCTACTCATGCCACCATTGGCGCTGTCATAGTTTCATCTAGCCTATCCAGCGTAATGCACAAAGCGAATAGAGGTTAGTGTGAGTATAAATCATTTTCCTTTGTATAACACACATATCATACATTTATTCTGTAGTGGCCACGAATCTCTTTTTAGAGCGCTGAATTTTTTTATCGTTCTTAATTGTATCATTCTTTCCATAAATAGCGGTTTATTCTATGCACGACATGTTTGCACGAATTCAGATTCCGTTTCAGCTTTGACTTTATGGCTATTATGTTGTTTGAAGATAAGGGTTTACTACCCCAAATATAATATTCCATAGATGAAAAATATTCAAATATTTGGAATCACGTCACTATTTCTTTTTTTTTATTTAGTTTTCCCATACTTGATGAATATCCATATTAAAGTAAATAAAAGACACTTCGTGAATAATTTTCACTATAATAATAAGAACATTTATCTATCAAATCAAATGTATAGAGAGATAAAATTTGAGTACAATTGGAAAATATAAATGAACAACGAGCCGTAGGCGAGTATGAAACCTCGCAAGTGCAAAAATGGGGCTTTATATTCGAGTTGTATACATGATTTTTTTCCAATACTTTGGTTTTTTAATATAAAAATGAAAATACCCTTTATTATTAACGTCCTGAAAGCAAACGTCCAATTTTTATTGTTTTGGCAGTGATAGTGATATTAAGCAAAATTATTTCAGTCAATCTCAATACATACCTAACAAGAAAATTTTTAACAAATATTAGGTCGTCAGGGTGCATAGTAACAATTTCAATTATTGAAGTCGCCATTACTGTAAAACCGTAATCAGATCATTTTCGTTAATTTATAAAATTTCGCTTTAATTATGGATGAAGAAAGTGATTTTATTATATACATCTGATATTCCTGCCGATGAATGGAGTCAGCGGAAGCAGTTAACTTAGAACTTCTACCATAAAGTCCAGACTACTATACGAAAGAGATAGTGATAGTTGGTGTTCTCAGAAAAAATTGTATAAGGTATCAGAACCCGTCATTCTTGCGTATTTGGGAGAAAACTATGAAGTCGTCAACCCTGTGGTCGAAGTTTTCTATGTTCAAATCGACTTTAGCTGTAAACAAGAACATATAGGTGTTGAAAAGGGAAACATTCTCAATTAAATATTGAATAGAAATATTTTTCTGTGAATTGAAAAATCCGCGATAAAAATGAAATAATTTTTTGTGAATGTCTTACAGAAAACATTCTAACATATAGTGATAATCCCAAAGTGAAGGCATTTCTTAAAAGAAAAAGTGCCGGCTATTAGCCGAAAAAGGCAAACGTTTTCACGAGAGAAGAGGTAACTAGATTTTTGCTTGATGTTTATTGATGAAAGAAGTTATACAAAGTGAGAAATACAGCCTGGTGCAACAAATGTTGATTTAAAAAAAAATGGATTTCGTACAATGAAGTCTGTCCCGACCAGCAATGAAACATTTTCCGTCTTGGTATGTAATATACTATTATTTCCAATGCGTTGTCAAACTGTTGACAAAGGCGCATTGCAGATATATTAAAAATAAAGAGTTACAAAAAAGTATGTATATTAGATAAAGACTATAATATAATCATTCAGATATCTGCTGAATTGAGACTTGAATACAAATTCAAAATATCATGTATGTAAAAAAAATTACAATACTGTAATAGGCCAAAACGTTTTTATTCATTTATATTTATCAAGAACAGCTTATGATTCTAGTTGGACGCATTTTCTGAATTTTTTTCACTAGTACCTTGGAGAGGGTAGGAATTAAGAGGTTATTGATGACTACGGACACTCTCAAAAGATGTACCTCCATAACATTCCCAACAAATGGATTAGCAACATTCCCAACCAATGGATGGCCTGCTAGATCAACTGATCGAATCACTCACTTATTCTTATTGAGCATGTGATGGAAATTGTTTCCAACGATTAATCAAACACTTCAAAATATTTTTCTGCAAGGCATCCAGTTTGAGTATTACTGACGAATCGTTACCGGATCCTATTTAATGTTTAATTTAAACTTCAGATTAATGTATCAATGGTTATAATAAAAATAGTCAAGGATGATAAACTAAAGGCACATTCTAACCACTGGCACTAGAAGAAATGTACTGAAACCAAGTTTGAGTACTATTGACGAATTATTGCCGGACCCTGAAAAGAATTTGAGTATTGTTGATGGATCATATCCAAAACACACCCTAAAAGGACAGTTTATTATGTTTACTTTAAACTCCACATTAATTCACCATTGGTTAGAAAGGAAATCGTCGAATTTAATTATGAACTAAAGACGCATTCTAGCCACTGGCGCTAATAGAAATATATGAAACCTTCATTTTTTCAGCGACTGAAGCAATCAGTCGACCCGCGAATATAATATATATTTCAAATTATCATCAATTTTATCCCTATTTTTTCCCACAACTTGAATAAAAACCATCTTCACGCATGACCCTTGAGATCTGAGGGGTGATCAATGTTCTCAAGGGTCATAGTATGCCACTTCAAATTATTATTTTTTCCTACATAAAAGGGGACCCTGGAAAGACATCGTTAGGGAAGAATATGGAGAATGGAAGTTGATGTATACTTCCTCGTGATCTTTTGAAAGCAATAGGGAGTTTAGAAGGTTTTACTTCAAGTCTAATGATCCCATTTGAGTGATTTCTTCAGTTCCGAAAAAATGGAAAGAAGGTACATATAAATATATATATATATATATATATATATATATATATATATATATATATATATATTATATATATATATATATATATATATATCTAGTTAGGTACAAAACTGAGGATATTGGGGAGACCAGCAATGAAAAAGTAAACTCTTTAAGGATAAATTTGAAATAGCATATAAAATAATTCTAACAATCAGATCAATTTATTCTAAAGTTAAAGATAAAACTCCAATACTTCCAATGTCAAAGGTAATTTATAGTATTCCTTGTCATGGTTGTAATAAACAATATATTGGTCGAACGCAAAGATCATTATCAAGCAGAATAATTTGTCATAAAAGTGACTGCAGATTGCATCCTAAAAGATGTGCTCTGGCAGAACATGTGAATAAATTTTGCCACCAGATGAATTACGATTCAGCGAAAGTGTTTCATTTCCCAAGAAAACAATTGCATGAATAAAAAAAAGCTATTAACCATTTGAGTGAGATCTACTCTTATTTATTGTCATTAGATAACAATCCAAATCGTGGCAACAATGCAATATCAAATAATAGTACCGCCACCTGTTAACAACAGTTGGTACCACTGTAATGAATTTCCAAGTGACACCCGTCAGGTGTCGTTGAATAAATAAATAAATATTACTTCGATTTTTCTAAACATAAGGAATGAAAGATGTAAAGTTTCAAATACGCACGGATATTTCAATAATCGTTATTTGTGTTTCGATATTTTGATGATTATTTTTTTCCTGTAATTTTTAACCAATCAGAACGTTTTTAGTTGAGTTACCTTGTATAATTTCGATAATACCTGATTATACATAGAGTAGCTCCACCAATCGAAAAATTTACAATAATTTAATTTACGTAGTAACCACATCGACATCAATATACAACAATACACAAACTAACAGGACCGTCAAATTTTGACGTTTATCAATAATTGTTCAATAATGAATCGATTCGGAGATTTATCATTAAATGCAATAGACGAAAGTATACAAAATACTGGGCCTCATAATACAGTGAAAACAAAAAAGTACGTATGGAAACAATTTCTTACGTTTTGTAGTGAAAGAAACTATGTACTAAATGAATCAATTTCACTGAAATGATAGCATCCATTTTGAAAGATTGGGCTTACAAATTATAAAGAAAATGTGTTAAAGCGATGTGGAACGTAACGGCAAAACAAATACAAGAAAAATATATAAAGGAGTTTAATAGAGTAATTGATCCATTCTCTAGTCCCATATTTTTAGCCGCACGAAACGCAAGAAATTCAAAAAGAAGGGAACTTCAAATGTTACCGGACAAGAGAAAGGTTAGTGCATCAGCATTTAAAGATACCGAGTAATAGCAATGATAGAAGCGTGGGATGAAAATACACCGGAAGGATTACAAATAAAAAGTAGAACTTGCGTGGAGAGGAAATGAAGGAGCGTCATGCTTGACTCATTATTTTCAAAAGGAAACTGGAAATGATGCTATTCCAACTGGTAGAATACAATATAATCCTATTTTTACCAAAACCACAGAGGGAGGAGCAAAAGCGTGTGCTAATAATAAATGGATTGTACCCAACCATAATGAAGTAAGTCGTTGTCCAGTGAGACTTCTAGATAAACTAATGACAAAAAAAGGCAAAACATCAATATTAAAACAGATAGGTTATTTCTGACAGTACATCCTAACTGGAGAAAACAAAAAACCCTTGGCTGGTACAAAAATATGCCAATTGGAGTGCATGAAATTAGTAAATAGACCAAAAAGTCTGCAGAATTGGCAAATTTAAATATGACAAACAAAACATTTTCAAATCATTCTCACCGAGCCACTGCTGTTTCACAATTGGCAAAAGCAGCTGTATCAGAACAAGAACTTATTAAAATAACAGGACATGGTAATAGCAATTCTATCAAACCCTACCTACAGTTAGATGAACATCACCAAAACATAATAAATAAGATGAGATCCAATTTTAAAAACGCTGCAGGTTCAAGTAATGACACCTTCGGTATTTCCAGCAGTAGCCACGTTTCCAGCGCAGAAAATAACTCAGTTAAAAAAACGTACTATATAATAATTGTAATTGTCATTGCACCAATTTGTATTTAAATTAATAAATTGTTTATATTTACTTAATTTACCCAAAAAATAATCGTATCAAATACAATACGTACTTCAAAATAAATACGGTTATACATCTCAAACTTCCTGCATAATTCCAAATCGTGTCAGTTTGACAGAATAATCCTCCCGCTTCGCGGTCGGATTATTTAAACTGTCAAACTGACACTCTTTGTAATTATGCAACAAGTTATCGATGTATAACCTGATTATTTTGAAGTACTTATAGTATTACTACTGATGATATAATAAATCATCTCATCCTGTAGATTCACATCCAATCCATTTCGAAATCTCAAATCCAACTAGTTTGTGATGTTTCGGAATTCTTGGTAAAAACTACTTGTATTCGACTTCGATAGAAACTGAATGCATAACAGAGTTTCTGTAAACCTTAATGGCAGAATATATTCACTAGCTTAATTTGGTTCACTTCGGAGGTTTCAGAGATTCTAGTTTGAAACTTCGATATCCTATGGAATTAAGTAGACCACAACTTTATTGTGGCGAAGTATTCGGTTTCAAAAGAGGATTTGCAATCAGTGAATCATGAAGCGACTATTAGGGGATCAAAAAACCTTTTCCATTCACTGAATTTATATTTTTTCTCTTCAGTTAGGGCCCTTTTACAAAGCCTATCAGATGTATGCAACTTCTAGCGTGTGCGTTTTATTGGGTAAGTAGTTGTTTTATTTTATTCCCTCAACTTCTCAAATCAAATCCTCCATATTTTATTATGGAAAGAAACTGTTCAACCATCTTCCTCTTCCCATCAGGAAAATAAATAATAATTACAAATTTCGTAAAGAGGAGTTTTCTATCCTTTGTCTAGGAGTCTATTACAATGCAGATGAATTCCTCATTGACAATTTCACGACTTACAATAAAAATTCCTAAGGGGATAGTTACATTGTGGATGCTCAAATATACTGTTTTACCTTTTAAATTCATACATACAGTGCTTCTCAAAAGTCCCCTCCCCCCCTTTTATTTTTGGAACGATTATACATAAACAAGTGAAATTTGGAAACTGAATATTAAAGGTTGTAAACTTCCCTACTAGTGATGATAGATGACGAAATCGTCAAAGATGACGTCACAGGGCCATTGTGACCAATAATTTCAAATGGAACCCTACGGCAAGCGACACCTCTTTTAAAAGGTATCGAAAAAACCTATTCAATTATACTAATTTTGTTTGTGTTTATGGCAGTTTTGGCAACTCGCTTTTAAAAAACGCAGAGCTGTGATGAATTAAATCAGTTAATACTAAAATTCCAAATTCAAGGTCCGCCTCTGGATAGTTGTCAAATAAGCTGACGTTTTTATTAGTCTCCCTAATTCGACGTTTTTGTAATTGTCCAAGTTTTTGTACATTTAATAATTTGTGTATTGTTAATCGAACGTTTAACTGTTTTAGCAGCTTTTGGTACTTTTAATATTTTTGTACATTTTAATAATTTGTTAAACTGTTGTGAGCCGAACGTTCAAGTGCTTCAAGAAGCGAAATGGTACGTGCTATAGGTGATAAAGTAGCAGCGATCCTAATTTTTGGTGAAACTGGACAAAATATTCATGCAGCAGAACGCATTTTTAATGAGAGGTTTCCCGATCGCCCCGTTTCGAGGACTTATTTAAGGGAGCTTCTTCGTAAGTTTGAAACAACGGGTAGTATTAATGATGCGAAACGATCTGGCAGACCACAAATTTCTGATGAGAAAAAAATTGATATACTGGCAGAAGTAATAGTTAATCCTACTTATTCAACAACTCACGTTGCATCTACCTGAGAAGTCAGTCGAAGTACAGTACACAGGGTGTTGAAAAAAAACAAATTTCATCCATACAAATTAAAAATGGTTCATCAACTCTCAGACGACGACCCAGACTAGAATTTTGTGAAAATATGGAAACTAAAATTAACCAACAGCCAGACTATGTCAAAACAATTTGTTTTAGAGACGAAAGTACTTTCTATCTAAATGAAAATGTAAATACACAGAATGTGAGGTATTGGATTGACGCAAATCCTCACCTGTTTCGTGAAACACATACCCAATTTCCCCAGAAGGTGAATGTTTGGGCAGGTATCCTGGGAAACCACATCGTTGGGCCTCTTTTTTTAAATACTAATTTAACTGGTGAGGTTCATCTAAAGCTGTTGCAAAACGCAATAGAACCGTTAATCCTTGAAATTTTGGAAGATAATCCAGATGAATTCGGCAATTTGGAAATAACATTCCAACAGGATGGTGCTCCTCCACACTATTACGGTGCAACAAGACGGTATTTGGATGAGGAGTATCGTGGTAGATGGATTGGACGACGAGGTTCAACGGAATGGCCAGCTCGATCACCGGACCTCACACCTTTGGATTTTTTCTGTGGGGGTACCTTAAATCGAAGGTTTACGCCACTGAACTTGACAATATTGACGTTTTAAAACAACGTATTGTTGTAGAATGTGAGGCTGTTTCCGCAGACACATTTGCAAAAGTACGAGAAGAGTTTAAAAATAGGATATTTCACTGTCAGGAAGTAAATGGAGGTCACTTCGAGCAATTTCTTTAAGTAGATACTGATTCTTAAATCTGTAATTAATATCATACTGAATGGAATTTAAATTTTAATGTTTACTAATGAGCCATTAAAACTGCCATAAACACAAACAAAATTAGTATCATTGAATAGGTTTTTCAATACCTTTTAAAAGAGGTGTCGCTTGCCGTAGGGTTCCATTTAAAATTATTAGTCACAATGGCCTTGTGACGTCATCTTTGACGATTTCGTCATCTATCATCACTAGTAGGGAAGTTTACAACCTTTAATATTCAGTTTCCAAATTTCAGTTGTTTATGTATAATCGTTCCAAAAATAAGAGGGGGGAGGGGATTTTTGAGAAGCACTGTATATATTTTTTAATGTTGTCTAAACTTTGTGACTGTATTTATATTTTTTATTTATTTAAACTTATAAATTTTTCTTTTAAAATGTTTTGTAATTTAATTATTTTTTAAAATTTTTAAAAAATTTCTGATTCTGATATTATATTCCTTGAAAAAAAATAAGCAATTCTGAAAATTTGTTGGCTTATTAAAAAATATTTCATCATCATATATGATTTATCGAATGAAAGCTGAGGTTCATCTGAAATACATGTCTGTTTCTTAATAATGTTTTTAATGATAACAATATTATTTATTGTTCCCCCCTACTTTAAAAACCTGATTTGATGACTAATCTCCAAGTTCCAACACGACATAAAAATATTTGGCAAATCATAATCATGTTTTAACTCAGGTGCAGTGCGGTCCCTCAATAATCAGCGTGAAAATGAGTTCGTGTACATTCAGCCAGCTGGTAATCTTTAATGGCCTGATTCGCTGAAGAAATACAACAACAAAGTTTATAACTACACCAAAATTGAAGACAAAATAATGAAGCCCTAACGAGTGTATAAAACCTTGTAATTGCATTACAAAGGGGTGGCTTAATGACATTCGAGGGAGGTAAAAACCCGTTCTTGAAGTTACAAAAACGAAACAGGTGCAAGGCGGCGTAAAACAACACCCCCTCAGGCGTGCAGTAGGGGAGATTTGGGCTATTTGTCGAAAGAATAAACTCAGTATTGTCAAGCTTTGTATTGTTTTAAATCGAGAAACGCGAAAAACATACCCTTGAAAATATAAACATATTAGTTATTGTGTTAAATGTATACGGCTGTATGTACGTATCAATTGAAATAAATTGAAGAAATGTGTATTTCGTGGAAATATTTCATTTGCCAAAATGATTTCGACTGTCAAGTCATCGTCAGTAGATAGTAAATAAGCCAAAGGTTTTTTTTGTGGAGTAGGAATAAATATGAAAAATATACGACTGTAAATATATAGAGTAGAAATCATTTGGGTTGCAGACAACAAATCAAAATAAATTATCCGTGTTTAACCCAAGCTTTCGAAAATGTTTATTTTCTTTCTCAAGGCGACCTAAAAAGTTAGTAAATGAAAATATAAATTATATTAATTTCCAAAATACTTACCAAACATCAAATTACAAATAAATTCTTATCAAGGAGAACATGAAGTGACTTTTCTTTTTTGACGGAAAAACAAAGGCAGTTGGCTGGCTTATTCTACGGTGGGTATATTCAAATTAATTTTCAAGGGAGGTGGTTATTTGATTATATATCCGGACAATTAAATAACTAAATAGGAATTCACCGCGCACTTGCTTTGAATCCGAACTTATTCTTAATGAATGTGCTCTCAGTAGCTGCTGCATTTTATAAGCACCTAGAATATTCGCGGTGTCTACTTGTCAATTTGAAATCCCTAGATTCGTCCAGACCCTTCTCAGAATTTTTTTATCCTAGTTGTTACGTCAGCCGCGAAATATGCAATGGCGTAGTATAGTCGCTCCAACTTCGGTGTCGCGTTTTTAGGCTGACAGTTTTTCGAGTCAAATTGCTAAAGGAAACAGTTTAGAATTAGAACAACACAAATTTACCCGATATCAATACAAACATCGAGTGTAATTCGGCAGGACAATTTAATGAATAAGAAATTTAGAAACATATCAATGCAAACTTTATTTATTTTGGCAACCAACCGCGATAATTGATAAACAAATGAATACGTGAAAAAACCACTAGTGCATTTGTCGCTGTAAAAGTAGCAGCTAACTTTTGCCGATGTCAAACTGACAATTGCACTGTGGCATATGCGATTTTTTATACATGAGTTGAATTGTCAAAATAATTTGAATTGCGTTTTCACAAAATGATGGAATTGTCACTTGTACCTCTTGGCTTCTCACCCCCTCAAATGCGATAAATTTTTTTACGTTTTCAGCTCTCGTTATGAGTTGCCAAAAAATATTTTTTGTTTTTTATTAATGTAGTAATGAACCAAGATTTTCAAGATTTTTCAAATACATTCCGTTGTCCCCAAAATGTGAATTGTTCTCTAATTTAAACCAGCAATGTTTCTGATAGTGTGCAATTAAATTTTTGTATGTTTGTACAGAAATACTAATTTTCTCACTCCTAATTTATTTCGTAAATTGGAGTGAACGAGTCCAAATGTAGAAAATACTCTCTCTACCGAAGCTGATGATGACTCTTGATTTCGCAAGTTCTGACAAGAATAAACCAATACAAGATATTTCAAAACAGGAAAATGCTATTTGTTGTTGTTTGCGTACTTAAAATAGACCAAAACATAATAAACATTATTCAAAATTAAAAAATCGGAAAAAATCAGGTTTTTTTTTTTATTTTTTTTGTTTTTTTTTTATAAACAATTATGATTTTTTATTTTTGACGAACCTTGATTGAAGATAGGTATAATCAAGCCGCTGTTTCACTCCAACAGCTGCAATGGAAATCATCCTAAACCTCGAACCCCTTGACTTACATGTCATTGGAGAGGCCAGGATGAGTGCATACAGACTGAAACAAACAAAAAACTGGAGAATCCGAACAACTGGACATACCAGAATCACTCATGTAATCAACATCGAAGAACTCGAAATGATTTCAGACTACATGCAACCCCTATACTCATTCGAAAAACCATTCGAAACCCGAATTGACGGATCTGAATGGGCCCCGAGTATAGAATCACAATCAACTGCGGACATAGTCTGGTATACAGACGGTTCAAAGACAGTTGAAGGAACGGGAGCAGGAATACATGGGGTAAGGCCAAGAAGGGATTACATAATACCACTTGGCAAATCCCAGAATTCCAAGCTGAAACACATGCTATTATGGTATGCATTCAGAATAATCTAGAAAGTGGTTATAGGAAAAAACACATCTACATTCTATCTGACTGTCAAAGTGCTATCAAAGCACTCAACTCTATACAGATAAAGTCTAAACTGGTCTGGGACTGCCTCCAGAACCTCATCGAGCTGGCAAAACACAACAAGGTCACCTTGATGTGGGTGCCGGGTCATAGAGGCATTGAAGGCAACGTAAAAGCGTACCAGCATCTGAAACGCTATTCACAGGGCCAGAACCTGTACACGGGATTAGCAAAAACCGATGCAGGACCCTGATCGACGAGTGGATAAAAAGAAGACACCAACAATATTGGGATCAAACTGTCGGGCAAATACACAGCAAAGTCATGGTGGAGCATCCAAACCAGAACCTGACGGCTGACCTTCTGAACCTGAACAGAACGAAGGCACGTAGGTCTGTTGACTGGACACTGCGGCCTAAGAAAACACCTAAACACCATGGGGGTACGCAGGGAAACCGTGGAGTGTAGGCTATGTGATGAAGAGGAGGAAACAGCCTCTCATATTATCTTCGACTGTGACGCCCTAAGTAGTAGGCGACACAGAACCTTTGGAGAGATCAGCCCGGAAACAGGCATGAATCCGAAGAACCTTATCAACAGGCTACTAAAACCTAATTAAAGGCACAAACCTATTTGAATGAGGAACCACTGATGACAGAATGATACAATAGACCCCAGCTGGTCGCAGTGTCAAGGGAAGCTGAGTGCCAACCCTGTCTCTGGCTCGTCAGCTTTCAACCAACCAACTAAGCCGTTGTTTAAAAGTGGAGAAAAATTATCCCAAATTACAGACCTTTGACGTTACTATCAAACATTGGCAAGGTTTTCGAGAAAGTAATCAAGAGTAGAATCCCCAAATTTTTCAATAAACAAAATTTTTTTCGGCCAATCAATATTGTTTTTTACAGGGAAAATCCACGGAAGACGCTATCGCTGATCTGACGAGTAAAATATATAGTTCACTGGATAGAAGCAAACTCTCTTTATGCATTTTCGTCGATCTTGCGAAAGCATTTGATACCGTGTGTCATGAGAAACTGTTATAAAAAATAAAGAATTATGGAGTCAGAGGAAATGCCTACGATCTGGTTAAAAGTTACCTATCAAATCGGGAACAATTAACAAAAATAGATACTACCAGTACCACCAGAATAATAAAATATGGGGTTCCACAGGGTACGGTTTTGGGTCCCATTTTATTTCTTATATATATGAATGGCTTATTTGATATCCAAATATCTGCAGATGATACAGCAATCTTCTTTGAATCTGAATCTTGGGATGATTTAAAACTGATCGCTGAAGACGACTTCTATAAAATTAAACAGTGGTTTGATTATAACCTGTTAACAGTCAACTTCACAAAAACCTCTTATGTTCCATTCACCTCCTAGAGTAACCATTTCACAAATTTTGGCCCATTGGAAATGGGAGCAGTAAAAATCCCTGAAGCAAGATCTGTTAAATACTTAGGAATGATGATTGACAGACACCTCAGGTGGGATGTACTTATAAAAAAACTCAGTAATAAAATTAGGGGACTGTTACCACGTTTCAAACATCTAAAAAAATATTTAGATCAAAAACATTCAATTACTAGGTATCATGACCACTCCCAGGATAAGAATACACCATTCTTAAACTGATTTATATCCCAGTGTACTTATAAATAATCATACTGGTGTACATTTGTGTTGACTTTTCTTTACTTTTAATTTTAAATTAGATGTAGGTATTATATATACCTAGTTTTGTAAAATCCAAATATTTGATATTTTGAATAACTTACATATAAAAGATTACATATATTTTATATTTACATACACATATGTCTTAGATTTACATATACATATTATGTTTACATATATGTATATATTGAATATACATATTCTAGTAAGCAATAACATTTTATATTTAACTATAGTTGTTATATCTCACACACAAGGGTGTTGCACTAGTTTGCTACATACTTCCTTGATTATTTCTATTTTATTTTTTTGCCATCTGATATGTAATATATATATATATATATATATATATATATGTATATACAACGGGAAGATAACTTGATATGGGAGCTCACCTCATATTGGGTGCATTTGCTTGTGAAAAAATGCAAGATCAAATGCATACCAGTTTTGAAATCTAATCATAAAGCTAAATGTCCACTTGAGACAAAACACTCTCGAGACCAGACTCAGAGAACCTAAGAGCAAGCAGGTTCGGGTATCAGAGCCTGCACGTGTCGCAAGTGGACATGCTCTCGTGAACAGGTCTCCAGTCTTCTATCATTGTTGGAAGAACTGAGATTTTTCCAGTGACTGAAGGTTTTAAGTTTCAAACTAATTTTTATTTGGCAATAAATATTATAATTTTTCAAAATCAGCGAGAAAAAGTAGACAAGGTTGTACCAGAAAAACGAGTGTGGACTGATGAGGAGGTTTTTGAGTTAATCCATCTTTATGAGGAACAGGAGTTTTATCGAAAGTAGATGGCAGATATGATAGTAAATGGAAGATTTTCCCAGCAATAAATTTCCAAAGTGTTGTGCATCTTCCAACTGCAACTCATTTGTTGAACAAGCTCCAATTTAATTCAGGCGATCTAACCATTTTTCCACAATTGTATTCGCAATTAGAAAAGCTAGTACCTGACGCGAATCCATATGGAAAATAAGATAAAAATCTTGCGATCAAGTCACACAACTGACTCCAAGTTGACTCAAAAGTCGACACAAAATTTTCCTGGTCACGAGTCTCACATACCTGTCCCGAGAGTCAAATGGACAACACCCGGGGACCAATCTCGAGACTTCCTCTCAAGTAGACACTATACTTAAGATTTTAAACACAACATCGACATCGGTCCAGTTTTTCCGTGATGCTCGAACAAACAAACAATCAAACAAAAAGCCAATTACAATTTTATAATATAATTTATGTCACTGTGTACCTCATCTACAAACTATTCGTGCTAGAGAGCATATTTGGCATTAGCTTTCCAAATTGAGTGCGGGCAATGTTAAACTGTTTGTGATAAATATTCCCGGTCGGCCTTTGTAATGAAACTAGAATAGTCCGAACGAAAAATAGAATATTCCAATTTCAGGTCGTTTGCCAAAGAGAACAGACCAACAATTTGCCTCACTTCCCCCTAATCATTCCCGTGTCCTACATACCTATCCAGCTTTTTAGAAATTTTAAACTTCGGGAATATGATAATGTTGAGATTTACCACGGTATATATTCCTTTGATCATCGCTGGATTTACATGTTTCAAGCTAGCTCAAAGGAAACTGCTAAGGAGAATGTATGGATAAGACGAACAAGTATAACTGGAAGGACACTTTTATATTATGTCGTAGCTCTCGAGTTCAATGCTGATTCAGCATGGAAATTTGGAGAATGAAGGGAAATAAGAAATATTTGTTGGACCGATTTAACTGAACGGAATTATTTTTTGGGTACCTACTTATTATGTAAGAAACAGTAATGTACTAATACAGGGTGTAAACTAACTTGCTGAACACCGCTAACAGTTGAAACATATTTTTCCAACAAAATATTTACGATCCTTAATAAGCCAGAAAAAAAGGATTACCTACGCTGTTTGGTTAGTGCTGGATTACCTCATAGTGTCAATGTCCGGACTGCTCAGTGTTCTCGTTTATTTCTCAATCCATAGAACGAGTTCGATTTTGCCTAAATTGAGAATCTGAAGTCAAAACGCGACCCTCTCAAATACTTTCAGAGAACAAACAAGTTTTTCCAAAAATAAAACTTTTATAAAAAAATTACAAGTTTAAAAATAAGGTGTATGTACACTATAATGAGATATTAGGGACCGAAATAGGTTCAGAACACTACGCCGATGACGACGGGCATGTCGTTTTAGGTAGATTTCAATAGAAATACTACCTATTGGGGACGTCACCATAACAGAACTTTCAAAAAATGTCTATATGTATCTTCACCGATCATAGTCCCCAGAAATCAAAAATACCATCAGTTCGAAAGTTTATATATATATATATACATATATATATATATATATATATATATATAAACTAGTTAATAGTGGGGAATGCATCAATATCAAAAAGAAAACTCCATCATCAGGGAACTACAATTGTGAGTGTATTAGCAAGCGAGTCCCACTGGGCAAAAAGGGTCTTTCTAGAAATGGCTTTCATATCTCAAGAGAATAACTGCATCAACAAAAAAACTTATATCAATCACTTGAGTGAGATATGCTTATTTTCTGGCACTAGACATGAACCCAATTAGATCAAACTCTGCTACAATTACTCTATAAACTTAACATTTTATCCAATATTAAAATTTATTCTCCTCACCGCAATATAAATACCATAATTTTTCATGTCCAACATTTAATAAAACCTAACCACAGGAAAAAGTTAACCACACCAGTTGGTACCACTGTCTCAGTTGGCACCCTGAATGGCATTAATATTACTTGACATGCGTCAATGTCACATACGATTCTGATTCGACATCTGACCATGGTTTGGTGAGCATGTGGCGCTCCCGGGTTGGAGGTCAAGTAAATGTAATTTGTAAATGTCCGCCGTTTATAACGTGCAGTGTAAAATATATGTTAATTTGTGAAGTTTAACAAACATTTTGTGTAGAAATCAGTCCCATTCTTCTCTACGCCAGTAACCAGTCTGGATGACAACGGATTTGTCGGAAGAAGGGGCGCTCGGGCACTCGTGGTATCACTTCGAGTGAGACTTCCACGGTGCCATACGAAGGGGGTTAGGGAGGTA